>JASANB010006504.1:0-35784 GCA_030248155.1 Sabatieria punctata
TCTCTTGTACACAAATTTGAAGCCATGTTCAAAGATAGTGAAAGTTATTAGATAAAGTCGGAACTGGTAAAGTCAGAACTGGGAAAAGTCGGAACTGAGCACAAACCTTTGGGCTAGGGCCCAAAGGGGGTCGAAGATTTTTTTACTCAAAACTGATTTTCGACCAAAAATTCTTTTAAAACTACTCTAAAAGTTACCTAAAACTGCCGATTTTAAAAGTCTAATCTCTGATTAGTGAGTGAGAAGCATGGTTTCAATTCAAACCTGTGTACCATAGCAAAACAGGATGCTGAACCCTTTAAACCTACATGAACTTTAACTTTAACAGAAATACGATGGCCCCCTGATGGTCTCGTTCCAAACCAGTTCGCTCTTACGTACATGTACTTGGCTTCTTAATTATTGTTATTGTCGGGCAAAATTATTAGCTTGTACCCAAGGAACTGGATTGGCAAATGAAGTAAAGGCAAGAGTGGCAACCGTCCACTGCACTGTTATTACTGCGCTCATTTGTCTTTGAGTCCATATCTAGGCAACAGAAAGCATGCAAGCTTCAAACACACATACATGTACTACAGACTGCCTAACAACCATAAGCCCCTTCCCCTGCCAGAGTAAACTACAGTAAGCATGATCGGAAAATGCCGGCAGGTGTAGTGGTTTAGGCCGCACAGCCACTACGCACGTGCTCGTGCGCTCATCCTCTCAGAGCGACAAGTTTCTTTCTGTAAAGAGTTGGTCGTCGGCACAAAGCTCCACCCAGGCCACCAAAAGCTGGTGACAGCGAGTAGGTAAAATGGCAACCGACTGGATCTGCCTAAGCACCGAAAGCCGCTCCACAAAGCCTGCTGCGTTGGAGAAGAAGACCAATGACGTCAGAGGCTGTCTGAGAGACCAACTATGCCTGGGGGCCCTCTCGCACACCGGGCGCACCAAGCGGCCGTCGGGAGCTGTCAGAATCATGACGTCAACACGCCAGGCACTCTCCTAGTGAACGGCACCCAACAGCATGGCTAGGAGTGGCTGGCAGTGAAAGAAGGGCAACGTCCGAGATGACGAACCACGGGGGTCGCGAAATGGACCACGAGTATGATCATAGACCGTAAGGCACATCAGATGGGATCGGATTGGAACCTCGGGTCGCAGCCTGTTGTATAGGCCATCAATTTGTAGCTAATAAACAGCGCTATAAAAATTGAACTAAAAAAGACACCGTGGGGTTACAGACGAGCTCCAAAGGGGGTAGAAAAAAATTTTTTGCTCAAAAATAATTTTGGGCCAAAAATTCTTAAACTACTCTAAACTAAAAGTTACCTACAACCTCGATTTTCAAGTCCCAACTGTCATGAGTAAGAAAGAAATTCAAGTTCGAAGTTTTAGTCTCATAGTTAAGCGAGCCGATTTTCAGACGGCTATATCTTGGGACAGAAACGTCAAATCTGGAATTCCTTTCCCGGGGTTTCATAACTCACCGACATGTGTTGGCGTGCCAACCTACAGCGCTCGAGGCCAAACTTTCAATTTCGGGTCTGAATGGGGCAAAGCGATTCCGCTGCACATCATAATAAAACAGATTCCTACTGCGGGGGCTATGGGACTTTACTGGTGAGGTAACCGAGTGTCTGTGTCACCAGTAAAGTCTTGTGATGCCTCAGCCCTTAGCCCTTCCGATCCGATCCGATTTGCGGGGGGGCCTTACGGCCTGCGATCAGACTCGAGGTCCATTCCGCTACCCCCGTGGTTTCGTCATCTCGGACGTTTCCCTTCTATCACTGCCAGCCACTCTAGCCATGCTGTTGGGCGCCAGGTACTTAAGAAAGTCCCTGGCGCGTTGACGTCATGGTGATGTCGGCTCCCAACGTCCGCTAGGTCCGCCCCTGGTGTGAGAGAGGCCCCCCGGCCTGGTCGGTTTCCGTGGACAACTCCTGACGTCATTGCTCTTTCTCCAAGTTGGCATGCTGTAGGAGCGGCTTCGGTGCAATGGCAGATCCAGTTGGTTCCCATTTTATCTACTCGCTGTAACCAGCTTTCGGTGGCCTGGGTGGAGCTTTATGCCGACGACCAACTCTTTGCAGCAAGAAACTTGCCGCGCCGAGAGGATGAACCACTACAACCGCTAGGATGCAGGGGCCGCCGTGACTCAGAGGCAGCAAGCTACCCACTGAGCCAACGACGCGGCCCCCTTAGCCCTTAGTTTATTCTGCTGCATTTCATAAAAGCAGATTCCTACAGCTAACATCACGAGGCTTTACTGGTGACACACACACTTCTTTAGTTCATCAGTAAAGTCTCATTAGCCCCCCGGCAGTACGAATCTGTTTTATTACGAAGTGCAACGGAATCGCTCTTCTCTTGTTCATTACCAAACCCTCTGTTTTGACTTTGAGGGCAAATATCCCAAGAACCAAGCAGAGTATCTTAATGAATATTTCATCGATTTGTCAAGAATTTATTTGTCTTTTATTCTAATAAATATTTTTTCAAATCGGTTGAGATTTGTGGTTGCCGCAGTAAAAATTCTGCTGGGTTGTTTTTTGGTACACCCTCTAGATCTATTACAAACCTACTGTACGGTATGTCCTAAATACTTGCGCGTATATATCCACCCATTATCCGCCGCTTGGCTGAAATTTTTTAACAAAACTTTCTCCTAAGTCTAAGCCTGAACCAAAGCTAGAGACCTACATGGGTCGCCCGGCAGACGATTTCAGCCGGGCCGTGCCGGGCCGGGCCGTGCCGGGCCGTGCCGGGCCGGGCCGAGGGTGAAGGCAAAAGGTGTGGAGAGTGCAATAAAATACGTAGAATTCTTATCAAAAACAAGAATAAAATTAGCAAATTGAGGCTACTCTTTCAAAATTTTCTCGCCCTGGTCGGGCAACAGCCCAACCAGGCCTCTATAAACTACTAAACCTGTCAAATTTTTTGACTTATCCTATAATTTATGTTGTACTTTAGCCAAAACTCGCTTTTCTTTAATCTAGATTATTATTTAGCTTAGGTACATCGTTAATGCTTCTTTTGTACTGTTGTACCATCACAAGCAACTTTGCATGATTTTTGGCCGATTTTAACTTTCCCTGGCCGGCCGGGCTGGAAATTTGAAAATCCGGTCCGGGCCGGGTTTAACTCAGGTCTCTAACCTAAGCCTAAGCCTAAGCCTGAGAACCTAAGCCTAAGCCTAAAACCGAGCCAAAAAGTTGGATTTGGCGGCGGGTGGGAGGAATGGATATTCACGCGCGAATGTCACAAACGAACAACTTGCCCAACAAACGTAGTCGTCACTCTGAAATACAGAATATAATATTGCATTAAAACTCGACTAAATTTAAAAAGAAATCAGCATGAGAACTTTGTAAATGTCATCTCAAATCAAAGGAAACAAGAACCATATGTTACAGGGATTTGCCCCACCCAACTTGGATCCGATCGGGGACCACGAGAGACGATTTTTCCGATCACCTCTCCGATTTATCTCGCACGTAATTTTTTCAGCGAATTATTACATTTTTTTGGAATTTCGTGCACTAACATTGCTAAAATAGCCTGTAAAACAGCCCTGTTGGCGGTATTTGAGCCCAAATTAGCGATTTTTCCGATTTTTAGTCAAAAACTTCGATTTTTGAGTGTCTTTCAGTACCCAACCCACAAGAGGCTATAAGACCCCTCCCTTTGGGCTCAGACCCCGGCCGGCGCCACAACCCTCCCAACCCCCCTCGTCAGTTGTTTGTTACATGTATAACCTTTGTAGATTTTGAAGAAGAAATAAGAGAAAGAAGGAAGGAAAGGGAAAGAATGGCGTGAAAAAGGAAAAGAAAGAAGCAATGGAAAAAATGAGATTGGGATAAAAGTGGTGTTTTGAAGAAAATGTTTTCAAACGTTTTTTAATGAAGAAATGAAAATGAAAGAAACATGTGCTTTCAAAGTTGCATATACCTAATAATTTTAAAAGTGTAGAACTTTTGAAAAGGAAATGAAAAACGTACTGACAATTTTTTGCTTTAGATTTGTTCAGTTTGAGAAATTTTATTGTTTTGCGTTACAAAACGTAGCTGATTTTATTGATTTTTATAGCTCAAACTATATGAGCTGAATTAAAATCGAAAATGTGCTCTGCGACAGCCGAAATGCCATTTTTTGCGACCGCCAACGGTCGCAAAAACCCAAATGTCAGCTACTCTTGAAAAGCAGTTGGTGTGTTTACTAGGGTATATAACTTAATTTAACCATTTTTACCCAAAATACGTAGGACTTCTACCCTCCTCAGCCGAAATGCTGTACTGTAAAGCTAATTCATACTGATTTCTCTTTCTGTAAAATACTTCATTTTGTGGTTTTATGAACCAAGTAATCAAGTCATCATCGTACTGCAACCATGCCCCTGGCAATAACATTCCGCTCACATACACCACTGGCCACAGCACACACACGCACAGACCTTTTGTCATGTACTTTTTCCAGATCTACAACAACGCTTTTCTCCAGAGAAACCAATACAACGTTCAAACAAAAGCTGCACTTTCGACTTGCTGTACCTACAATTACAGTACAAACCACCGAAAGCATGCGATTTTCCGTCAGGCACGGAAATTAGTTTGTGGGCTGGCTGTGTTTAAGCATAGGGCGTTCCGTGACCTAAAGTGCTGCTGACCGCCGAGCCGAGATGCTCATTAAGGCGGTCAATTTTCGTGACCTGCATAAGGCCTAGCGCTAGCCGGTTCGTGAGATTTCGTGGTTGATGGAAAATCGTACGATTTCTGTGGTTGTACTGTTCAGTATGGGCCAGAAATGCCCACCCCTTTTTGAACTTTACTTAAACGATTCGTCTTCGGTCATATTTTATCGATTTGGATCAAATTTTGAGGCTTAATTAATAATATAACTGGGTAGATAATGTGCAAGTTTAACGTGAAAATTCTGACAAACCAGGTTTCGTGAGCTGAAAACTGAAATTCTATTTTTTCATTTATCCCAAGAGTATGGGTGTCGCGAGCGCAACGTTGGTTTGGATTTGCCGCCTATGAAAACACGTCATTGCGGAGGCTCACCGACGGCAAAGTTATGTGTTGATCTGTGATTGGGCGATTGGGCCCTTTTTACGTGTTGTTTCCTGTGTTCTGGGTTCGTTTCGTTCGTAAAATGATAGCTACTGAGTTGCGGTCTGCGATCAGGCATTCTTTGATTCTGAATAAACTTGTGTTTCGAGCTATATAGAATGGGTCTGAGACTCGCAAGAGTGATTGGTAATGCCATGGGGCATGACAGCGCCCTTGGAGCCCTTATATGCGTCCCCAGTCATGCCCAATGGCAATGCCAGTCATTGCTGCAAGTTTTAGACCCATACTCTTTGAATTATAGAAAAATTTGAATTTCCGTGGACCTCCCTGATACTTAGTTTTCGGCGCATAAAACCTGAGCGAGTCAGACTTTTCGGTACCAAACTTGCACAATATCTACCCTGTCAAATATTAATTAATGCTGAAAATTTGAGCCAAATCGGTAAAGAAATGACCTAAAATGAATTGTTTGAGTTTTGTTCGAAAAGGTGGTGATGATTTTGGTCCTACTGTACGTACAGGCAGACATGGGCTAGCATTTCGGCTGATGGGGGGGTAGAATTTTCAATTCCTGATGGGGGCTGTGGGGGGGGTAGGAGCGCCTGAAGTGGGGCTGCGGGGGTGGTAAGCCAAAAAGTCCGATTTTTGGCGAAAATCAGGGTTTTTTGGCTTATTTTTCATTAAAATAAGTTAAAATTAGCTATTCTGTGCTCATTTACGCCTATTCCAGACATATTTTTATCAGAATTTTCTATACAAAATCCTTCCCAAAAATTCCTGATGGGGGGTAGCGGCCGGCTGATGGGGGGTAGATCAGAGCCTGATGGGGGCCAACCCCAACTCAGCCCGCCCCCCCCTTTGCCCATGTCTGCGTACAGGTTATTCAATAAAAGACGGGAATTTAGTTTTAGCTTTAGTTTGAGTATACAGAGCTTTCTGCTTTTGGTGTAATATGAAAGAGGGCGTTTTGATCGATCGATTGGCTGGTCGCCGGTCAAAAACAAGTCACTGAGTCGGGCACTGTAAGAGTTTAAAGTTAGCGAGTTTAGTACACTGCCGTTTTCTCTGGTTTCTTAAGTTTTTTTAGTGATTTTATGGATTTTGCCTCAAAGTCGGAACGGAAAGTGCATGCGGACTTCCCACAAAGCTCGGGCTACCTCCAGTAACCATTATTTAAAGGCTGAACGCTATACTGAAAGAAGACGCGCCAAGAGAAATTCGAGTCTACCAGTTGAAAGAGATTTATATTTAGCCTTTGCATTCCTTTGATTCATTGTTGTGTCCGTTTCACTAGTAAACGCGTTTCTCTCTTCTTTGGTTGAGAAGAATGAAGATGAAGAGAAGAGGAGTGAGAATGAGAAGAAGGAGGCAGAGGAGAAAGATTCGTTTGAGAAAGAAGAAAATGATTTGTTTGAGTATGCCAGAGAAGCGTTCTGTGCCAGTTTTACCGATGACAAGAAGTCAGGTGTTTGCAAAAGCGATGAAAGGAAGAAAAGTAGCAAGAAAGAGAAGAGGCAAGCAGGATGGCGAAGCAAGACAAGTTTTTGGTGGTGATAAAGATTTGGAAAAGGCGGCTACAGATTCAATTTCGTTTTCCCCGGCCGTCAGGCACAGAAAAGGCCCAGTCGACGTCTATGAGGGGGAGTAATAAAGAATGAATGTTGTATGTTCGTGATTCTGATCTTTTGTGTGCGTGTATTTGTGTTTCTCACCGTGCGGTTGTTGTATCTTCTGTGTTGTTGGTTTTACTAGTAAAAGACGTTTCACAGTGGATACAGCCTTTTGGAAGGGGCTCCAGTTCCGTTGAGAGAAAGCCTTGAAGTGGCCGGCCGTGCACTTTTAGCAATCAGTTCTCGAACAATGGTTACTGCAGGTAGGTGGAGAACTTAGCATACACTCTCCATTCTTAATTTGAGGCAAAATCCATAAAAAAAACACCAAAAACTAAAGAAACAGGACAACATGACAGTGTACAAAACTCGCTCACTTTAAACTCTTACAGTATCCGACTCAGTGACTTTTTTTTGACCGGCGACTTGCCAATCGATTGGTCAAGGCGCCCTCTTTCAAATGACATCAATAGCAAAAAGATCGGTCGGCTCAAACTAAAGCTAGAACTAAATTCCCGTTTTTTTATTGAACAACCTGCAAAATATCCATAGGAGTTGAAAAAAACAGTACCTACCGCTTTGTGTTTGAAGGGTCGGCAGACGGCCGTATACCGATTGAACGCAGTCAACAGGACCAAGCTGACTTGCGCGTAATAAGTGGCGTAGCCGGTCATAGTGTCCAGTGTGGCTACCACTATACTGTGTCTAACTTGGTGGTAGAAAAACCTTACCACCAAGGTTTCCTGAAAATGCATCCAATCAAAAGTAGAGAAAAGTTACAGTGTTCTATACCGTACAAAAATGTAGCCTTTGGCAACGATGTAAACGACGTCTGTAAGCCCATTCCAAATTGCAATCGTGAAGAAATTAGAACCCAGCTGCTTGTGGTATTTGATCAGCACGTAAATCACTGCTGTGTACAGCAATACGCAGACGAAAAGGAAAATATTCCAGAGGTCGCTCCACATCTGGTGAATAATTGAGTGAGACAAGCAGCAAAACAACTGAAAATTACTTCCGATCACTAAGTAATTAGTGCGAATAATTGAGTGCATCTCACATTGTCATTATCGCTTAGCGTGCTGGATAGGCAAAATCTAGCATGTGAGATCGATTTTTTGGCCTTCACTCGAAGAACCTTTTGTTTTCGGTTAATTCTTTATCGATTTGGCTCAAATTATCAGCAAAAATTAGCAAAAGACAACTGGGTACATATTGGGTAGGTTTTGTGAAGAGGGCAGAGTGGTCCTTGGAAATTTCAACATCGGTATCGGTACATTGCTGGGCATAACATACTGCACCCCTGTAGCTCAAAGGGCACTAAAATTGGGAGAATTTCAAAAACATGATCGAAAAACCCATAATCAAGAAATCTGCGTCTCCTATGTATGTTGGTGTTGTTGTTGTAACTTTTTGTCCTTTCAGACTAGGAATAGCAAACTGCAGTAGTACGTTGCTGCAAACTGGGTGCACATTTGAGACATATGTACATGGGCCGGGGCGTAAGGGGCTTACCCCCTCGCCGGCCATACCCCCTACATGACCCCCTTCCGGAGGGAGAAAATTTTCCCATATTTAAGGTAAATTGGCGTTTTTTGGACTTTTTCGGGACCCCCACCCCGAGGTTCCAGACCCCCTCCGGATTTTTCCGGCCCAGGTATGATTTGAGACTACACAGGTAGAGTAAGAGTACAAGCAGCTGTGGCAACCTACATTGTATTCAGGGATGCCTACCATACCAAAATTGTACTATATGAAAGGATTCTATCGGAAGCCCTGTTCGTTTTTTTAAATCAAATTCGGTTTTCGATGCGAATTTATTGAGTAGATGCGAATTTATTGAGTAGTAGTAGCATGGCTAGATGCTGCCGTCTGGTGAATCATACATAGACCTATTTCCTCAGTGAATTTCAATTTGTAGTCTTAGTTTGTAGTTTTAAATTTTCGCGAAAATAATTTGTAGTCTTAGTTTTGTAGTTGTCAAATTCAGATTCAAAAAATATGTAGTCTTAGTATGTAGTCAATTTGTAGTCAGGTTACCAAAAAGTCAGAAATTCGATATTACTGCAAATTTTTGCCAATTGAACAATCAGTCATAGAAATGCTTTGCAAAAGTAGTAACCGGAAGCCTGTTAATTATTTTTTATGTGACAAAATCGCATTTTCTAATAGATATTTCTGGAAAGAAACAGATGGAGTTCAATGTTTAATAGAATTCCAATGCTGCACATTTGGTATTTTTCTAAAAATAGACTATTCTAAAAAATTTTACAAACTAAGACAAGAAAAAGACTAACGAATGTACAAAAGTGAATCATGTGGTCACCTTTCTTTGAAAATTTATAGGGGTTAAAAGCGGGAAAATTGGAAAAACGATCTTTCTAACACTTTACATAAAAAATTGCTTCGTTCTTGGTATACTTTCAAGGTTTGTAAGCTTATCATAAGCTCAAACAGCTCAAAAGGCCGATTAGGGACTCAATTTGTATATAATTACATTAAGAAATCGGAAAATTTCCAAGAAAAATTGACTACAAATTGACTACAAATTCACAAATTGTGAAAAAGTAGTTTGTAGTCAATTTGTAGTCAGCCAAAATAATATGTAGTCTTAGTTAATTTGTAGTCGTGATGACGTCATAATCGCCGAAAATATGTAGTTTGTAGTTAGTAGTTTGTAGTACTACGAATTAGGTCTAATCATACATGAACACTTTCCCTTTGGTAGGGCGGCTGATCTGTTTAACTAAGCCTAACAATAGGTGAAAGCTAAGCTAGAGCATGGACTAATGTTTAAATTAAATCCTGATTCTAATCCGGAGCCTAAAACTAAGCAGACGTGTAACTCTAAATCGGTAATTGCGATGTGGAGCGGTACTGTCCGAGTACGATAATTTCCGCAACTTTTGAAATTTACGGTCGCGTCTTGCGGTAGCCACTTGATTTTCAGGAAAACATGGGAAACTTCCGATAATTACTGGGCTTCCGATAGGTTTGCATGGTATGGTACTAAAATCAATCTTTGAATTTAGTACTAGTACCATACCATACCAAACCAAATTCAAAACAGCTCCTTCTATACTATACCATACCATATCAAAATCAAACGCCTTTACCAGCCAATTTTAGTACTAGAATTATGATTTGGGTAAGGCGTTTTCATTTTAGTATGTACTAGCTTGTTGGCTATATTTATTAGGGTTCCGACGATATATCGATATCGATATCGAAAAGTCGATATATCGACCCTTTTTCCAATATCGATATCGATATCGATATCGCGATATTTCGCATCGATATTTTCGATATTTTTTGTGCGGAAAAGTAGGGAAAAAACAAAACTGACACCAAGTTTATTTCTCTGGAACAGTAAAAAACAGTTTTTTATGGACAACTTAGAAATCGATGGTATAGTCAAAACCTAACAGTGGCAGGATAGCTCTCAGAAACATCAATTTCTTGGCATTCTCAGCTTTCAGACAGCAACGTTTAGATTCTTACATGTCTGCAGCAACAATGAAGAGCTGCTCAATCCGCACACTTGAAGAAGGAGGGCAGAAGCAGACATGGACTAGCATTTGGGCTGAGAGGTGGTAAATTTTCAAATGCTCAGGGGGTAGCGCCGGGCTGATGGGTGGTTGAAAGGATGGTGTGCAAAACAGTCCGATTTTTTACTAATGTCAAGGTTTTTTGGCTTATTTGTCATTAAAATAAGTTAAAATACCGTATTCTGTCTGAGCTAATTATGCCTAATGAGGGTGGGGCATCGGTCTGAGGGGTCAACCTTTTCATTGAAGGCCTTCAGAAGAGCCACTACCTTTCTGCGATTCACTACTTAATTGATATCAGTTCGTTGATTGCATCAGTGCTTGACTGATAAGCAGTTTGAAGTTTCAAATTTTCAGATTTTCTTGCATAACTATAAATAAATATCGATATCGATCGATATTGAGCTGAAAATATCGATATTGATATCGATATCGAATATCGTCGAATTTTGATATCGTCGGAACACTAATACTTATAACACTTTTCAAATGCGTCAAAACATATTCCCAATCCTTTCTGCATGTTTGGATTCGAAAAACTGAATTAAGGTGGATTGAGCATAATTTCCAAAGGCTTCTATGACATTATCACAGCAAACTACCACTACTGTACCAAATTCATACCAAAATCATACCAACCAAATTCAAACTGAATTATTTAGTACTATGCCATACCATATCGAATTCAAATCGCCAAGTTTAAACTATATCATACCATATCAAATTCAAAGTTTCAATTTGGTAGGCATCCCTTGTATTGCACCAAAGATCGGTAGTAGTCGGTAGGGGTAAGTTTGGGTGCTGAATCCATTACTGATAACCATTTTTGTGTAACATGACCATTTTTCTGTACTGTAACATGACCATTTTTTATTTGGTCAGGTTTCCTTCTAGTCAAAGGCTTTTAGTTGTGGCAGCTTTGGGGTTTGAATCCATTTTCTATACCAATTTTGATCTACGAACATCACTAACAACGGTAACCATATTCATTGACTGGTTTAACTAGCAGATCTGGCGGCAGTAAGCAAGCGCAGGGCTAGCCGGCACTGTTGGTGTAGTGGTTTAGGCCGCATAGCCACTGTTCGCGTACTCGTGACTCATGATCCTCTCGGCGCGGCAAGTTTTTTTGCCGCAGAGTTGGTCGTCGACTCGGCACAAAGCTCCACTCAGGCCACCGAAAGCTGGTGACAGCGAGTAGGTTAATGGGAACCGACTGGATCTGTCGTTGCTTGGAAGCCGATCCAAAGCATGCCACGTTGGAGGAGAAGATCAATGACGTCAGGAGTCAGGAAACGAACAACTAGACCTGGTGGCCTCTCTCACACCAGGGGCACACCAACCGGAGGTTGGGACCCAGCCGACCATACATGTACTAGGGGGGTTGGGGGTTACCCCCCTTGCTGAAAAGGCCAAACCCCCGTCACCCCCAGACAGGTTAAGGGACCACCACCCGACCCAATACAAGTACTAGTAGTGGCTCCAGTATTAACAAACTGGGTCAGAAATCACTAATTTTTAGCCTAAAATTCACTTGAAAAGCCTTTGGAAACCGAATTTGGCGCTTCCACTGCTGATATTTAAGAGAAATCGCTGTTTTTGGAAGCCCTTTTTGTCATTTTTTGCTTGTTTTTAGCTCTAAAACGCTATTTGGCAGCTTAAAATAGCGATTTTTAGCGTCCTTACTGAAAAAAACGTGCCAAAAACACATTTCCAGGCGTGTTGGAGCTGTCTGAAATTTGGGAGCCCCCGTCTGGGCGAAACCCCCCTCGATCCCCCCTGAGGAAACCCCATCCCCCTACCCCCAGGTCGGCCCGGAGCTGTTACATGTATGGAGCCGACATCACCATGACGTCAACGCGCCAGGCACTCTCTTAGTACCTGGTGCCCAACAGCTTGGCTGGCAGTGATAGAAGGGAAACGTCCGAGATGACGAACCACGGGGGTCGCGAAATGGACCACATAGGTCTGATCGTAGGCCGCAAGGCATCGGAAGCGCAGGGCTAGCGGGCAGACGGGCGGCAGAGGCTACATGCAGATCTGGAGTCACATTTATGTAAACAGGTCATACGCCGAAGGTGGAGGGGAATTGGGGGATGTGGCGCCGGCCGGGGTGGGTCTGAGCCGAAATTTGGCGGTTGGGCACTAGAAACGCTCAAAAATCGAAAAAATCGCAATTTTTCGGCTAAAAATCGTCAACAATCGCCAATTTCGGCTGAAATACAGCTAAAACGTGCAGTTTTGCAGGCGATTTTGACAATTTTTGTGTCTGAAATTGTAAAAAATCTCAAAAATTTTGCTCAAAAAATTACTTGCCAGTAAAATCGGGGGGGGGCGGAAAAATCGTCTCGGGGGTCCCCATCCGGGGGTCTGGGCTAAGTCGGGTGGGGCAGACCCCCTGTTACATGTATGTCTGGAGTCGCCGGTTGCGTCCACGGCAAGGGCTACAGATTCCTGTTGGCAAGTCCGACTGAACCTGGACTTATTAGCTGATTGTTAAACGTGAAGTTTTCGGACTTTAACCTGTTTTTTAATTGAAAACCTGTTCGGTTTTACTAGACTACTCAATACAACGTAGGTTCAAATTTTGAATGGTTTTATATGCAAAATTTGTTAAATTTTCAGTTGGATTGCACAAAAATTTAATGATTTCTTGTTTTTACTCCTTTTTTGCAGCTGAATATGTCAGAAACGAAACTACTGCCCTGTAAAATGTGATTTGCGTCTTTCAACTGAAACTAGACTGTTCAGAAAAGTTGCGAGCAGTTTTTGAAAGTATCTGTGCACTTGAACCTAAAATTTCGATGTTGGACTTGACTTGAACCTGCACCGGTAGAGAAACAAACAAGTTTTTCCTTCAGCTCACCTGAACGGAAAATTTTGCACAACTGTTGCGAACGAATAAAAGCGCTGACAGATGTTTATGCTCAAGGAGAGTCATGAGTCTCTCTGCTTAATAGATTAGGTCCACTGAGAACAGTCAGTCTTTTCCTGTTACCTAATTAGCATCTCGATAAAATAAGCAATTGTGTCATGAATTTGCTTCCATTGGTTAAGCTCTAGCCTTATAATACAGTCAGGCCATACATGTAACAGGTCATCCGCCGATGGGGGAGGGGGGTTGGGGGGGTCTGGCGCCGGCCGGGGGGGGGGTCTGAGCCAAAATTTTGGGGGAGGGGGGTGGGCACTAAAAAACGCTCAAAAATCGAGAAAAATCGCAATTTTTTGACTAAAAATTGCCAAAAATCGCTAATTTGGGCTGAAATACAGCTAAAAAGTGCTGTTTTGCAAGCGATTTTGGCAATTGTTGTGTGTAGAAGTGTAAAAAATTGCAAAAATTTGCTCGAAAATTTACTTGCCAGAAAAATCGGAGCGGGGGGTCGGTGAAATCGTCTCGGGGGGGGGGGGTCCCATCTGGGGGGTCTGGCCTAAGTCGTATAGTGCGACCTTTCGTACCTGGAGTGGTTGGTAAAGTCTACCTGTCAGTCGTTCGCCCGTCTATGTTGTACGCCTGTCCCATTGTCTACCCTCAAACAGCCAGATGTCAGATGGCTGTGGAGCGAGTACAAAAGTTCGCATGCAAACTGACTCTGAACAATTTCAATCTTTCATACGTTCAAATGATCAGACACTTGCGATGGAAGCGAGTGGATGAAACTGTCACTGAGTACTACTGTTATTTTACTAGTGGATTTTTATTTTACTATTTACTAAATTTACTAGAAATTCAGCCTGTCAATTTAATTTTTATTTTTGTCTTACTACCAGGCAGCTCCGATTTTACTAATTTTTGTTTTACTAATAATTCTACTAATTTTACGACTATTTTACTACGATTTTACTAGTCATAACGTGGAATTTTGAATCAATGATGTCAAGATATTGTGAATAATTGACGTTGGTCCAAATGCTTGCTAAATTTCATCATGATACGAAGTTCTCCAGACTTGTAGACACAAAAACGAGTGAAAGTCGACTGACAAAAGTGCGCCCACACATCTTTTATTGCAAAATTGATCAAGAATTTGGCTGGAATTAACCAAAAACTAGTAAAATAGTAGTAAAATTTTAGTTTTACTATTGACGGTCTTTGTTAATTTAATTTAATTTTTACTTTACTATTGGCTCTTAATTTTACTTTTTACTATTGTTTTACTACTAGTAAAATATCACTAGTATTACTAATTTTTGTTTTACTATACTATAGTAAAATAACAGTACTGAGTACGGTCTGTGTCTAATTTATAAATACGTGCATGGTCTGCGAGTATTACCGTCCGGGTGTGTAAATGTGGCAACTGCTCAAACCGTTCGTCGCTCTCAGCGCTTAGTGCGTAACAGTCGTCAACTTGTTTTGCCTACTAACACGCTAAATAGACGGCCACCTCCTTTTTCTGTGTGTTCGGTAAAATTTGGAACAGCTTAGCCTCTGATGTTGTTGAACTGGATTTGAATGACTTCAAAAATAGAATGAAATCTATGAGTCACAATGCCTATAACGTGAATCTGTAATTTGGTGTTCTTTCATTTCTCTCCTGTGTATGTACTGTATGTTATGTGTGTGCGCAAGCATATTCTAGTCAGTGTACATCATGTTTCCACCCTGCCTTTGTGCTGGTGGTATGTTGTACACGTGCATTAACTGCATAATTTGAAGAAGAAGAAGAAGTCGGGTGGGGGCAGACCCCCCCCAGACCCCCCTTGTTACATGTATGGGTACTCGTGAATTTGGTACCGGTACCATGTATGCTGCCGGTACCTACAGTGGGCTAGTGGCAACTAGTACATGGCGCCACATACGTTCGGGGAGTGTGGTGGTACCATACAGTATATAGTACCAACGCCGTACATGGTATGGTACCCCTATCATACATGTAAAATATAGAACACTGAGTAAAATACCACACAGGTAGTATCTATTTTTTAAAAGCATTACATTGTACTATGACTGATTGTTCAATTTTCAAAAATTGCCAGTAATATTGAATTTCTCACGTTTGGAAATCTGACTACAAATTGACTACAAACTAGACTACGTACATATTTTTTAATCTGAATTTGACAACTACAAACTAAGACTACAAAATATTTTCTCGAAACTTTTTGACTACAAACTAAGACTACAAAATGAAATTCTCTGAGGAAATAGGTCTAGTAGTGACACCCTCGTTTGGTTTTCATTCTAGATAACTGTTACAGCGTCCTTTCTTACTTGGAAGCAAAGCTGAAGGTGTTAGCCGCCAAAATCAGGCCTATTTTAAATATACTTACAGTAATGTACTTAATTTTATTAAATGTGGTAAGTAAATTATAATTAAGTTAAATTTCTCTCAGATGCGGTAAGTAAGTTTTAGTTTAATTATATTTCTCTGGGCATGTGTTAAGTAAATAATAATTAAATTATATTTCAAATATATTTACTTAGCAACAGGAATGTGAGGTGTGTCTTTTCTGGTGTTTTTTTCGTTTTTTTTCCGAAAAAAACCGGTTTTGGCTAAGGGTCGGGAAAAACTCAAGCTAAAAATTACGTCATTTTTCTATTAAAAAATGGACTTTTGCGATGTATAATAGGTCATACTGACTCAAAACTCTTAGAGAAACTACAGAAAAGACCAAATTTGGCATGATAAAACAAAAATGCAAATTGCTGTTAGAAAATTTGCATATAGGGTTTATTGATGGAGCCTGTCAGACTCTGTTTCATGCCAGTTTCATGATTTATATCCATGTAACACGTGTATTTCTGGTCTGAAAAGACTGTGGAAGGCGCTAGAAAGCGTTAGGATTCGTAAAACCAGTCTAGGATAGTCAGAACTTGGGCTGGACGTTTTTCCGCAGTTTAGGAAAAAAACGAAAAAAAAAATTGAAAAAACAGGCCGAGGTTTTTCTCGGAAAAATATCCATCGCTAGCAACAGTAATCTCTACGGTATGTCGTGGTGATACCTGACTACGTGCGTCAAATAGCTAATAAGTACGAAAGAAAACATTGGCTTGAGGGTGTTGGTGCGATACGCCGACTGATTAGAAAGGTGCGATACGCCGACTAAGAGGTGCGAAACGCCGACTCAATAAACTCCGCCTACAATTAGGTGCGTTACGCCGACTAAAGAGGTGCGAAACGCCGACTGCCCAATGATAGAGGATTTATGGTTTGGGGAGCCCTAGAACTGTCACACGTTCAATCAAGCATGTGCTACCTACGTACACTGTAGGTAGGTAGGTAGGTAGACTAAAGTTGCTAAGCTAAGTTTGATTTCGGTGCGTTGGCTTCTGAAGACAGAAAACACGATAAAAGATAATGAATAACAAATTTAGCTTTTGAAATACGAAATCGACTCTTTTCAATCGAATTTTATCAATTCATTTTGAAAACATGAAATAGTTCTAGTGCTCCAGCAATCGATATTTAATGTTTGTGTACTCCCTAGTATTTGCTTAGGGAAAGCCATCACAGATCACTATAGAAGTACAGGAAGACGTACAGCTTTGGAAGCTTAATCTAGCTTAATCTTAAAGCTTAGCTTTAGGCTGTAGCTTTGGAAATAGTCCGATGGCAGTGAAGACACTTGTTTGAGCAGACGCATCTTTTAGCGTTCGGTCTCATCTGGAGTTAGCATTGCATGCACATGCCTTACTTTTTCACCCTTATGCAATTTAGTAGTGTGGGTTTGTATATTCAAATATACATATACAAATTTGTATATATATACAAATGTTTTGGATATACATATAAAGCGTATTCTACTTAAGCTTGTAATCTCTGAAAACAGCTCCGTTTGAATCCAAATCCATTTCAAATTGACAAAACATGAGCTACAGTATCAAACACGCTGGGGGCCGGTCTTCGTGAAATTAAGAACAGCCGCCCTATTTTCCGCCATTGTTTTTTCGGAGGAAAAAAATAAACGACGAAGATAGCGAACATAAAAAATGCAAAAGAACAAGCAGAATACGTATTTTAGGAAGGCGACGTATTACCTTAGGGATCCATTGAAGCTTAGCTGCTCTTATTACCTAACCACTCCTTTCTCTCTCTCCCACTCTGCAGTGCTGGCGCCGACCGAAGTGAAGAAACGAATAAAAATAATAAAAAGAAGGGTTGTTAGCCAGCTTAGCACCTTCCACGCACAAAATTACTTTTTGACTGTGTGTATTATGCGAATGCAATAATTCCTTCCTCAACCGGCTCGATTCCTCTGATTGAATCCGATAAAAAAGATTTTTCTTTTTTGTCTTTATTTTTCTCTCCAGCATTGAGCGCTGCGTAAGATCGGCGGCGTAGTTTGCGTAGCTTACCGTAGTTTACGTGGCCTTATCTTTCGCGTTGAGATAATAAACCATGATGGCCCACCAAACGATCAAAGACAGAGTGGCGTTCAGAGATTACAAGCTTTGCGCACATGGGCTTTACATATACATATACAAACGGACTGCTGATGCAATATTCAATATACATATACAAACAGACATGATATACAAACGGTTTGTATATTTTCATTTGTACATTGTATATTTTTGCAGTAAGTAGTTTAGCACATTTTGGCCACTTTGGTACGGTAATTGAGATATTTTTACAGTTTCTTCGGGTGTTTTTGTATTTTGAGCCTATGTCTTCAACTTTTCCAGAAGAATTTGTTAAATTTACGGTTTAGCCGCATCTGCATTAAGACCAAATATTATTCATCTTCGTTTTAGAAGTATTTCGCAATTAGTTTTGCTGTTTGAAACGAAGAAATGGAATAGTAGGCACGCGCAACGACGAAATTGATAATCGAATCCCGCACGCTTCCCTTTTCGTTTCATCCCAGTTTTAAACGTGTTATTACTTTTTCAGATAAACCCATTCAGCCATTCTCCCTATGATGCGTAATAACGATTTCAGGGGCTATTTCTGCTTAAAACTATACCTATGTACGAGCCTAGTAGGCCTGAATCGAAGACTAAAGCCAGAACCTAAGCCTTAACATAGTAACCTAAAACTAAGGGGTGTACCTAAAGCGTAAGTTTGAATTTGTTGCTAGTATTTGTATTAGTTAAAGATTTTCGACCACCGGTGACTTACCCACACTGCACAAAAATTTTCTTGATATAACAGATCCTAAAAAGCCTGAATTTTAGCAACAACATAAATTTTAGTTGGTGAAAAATTTAGACTGAGGGCAGTATCACTTAATAGAGTTCGCGCCGGTTGGGAGAACTGCCTGAAATCGGAATACACTCATGCAATTTGAGAATATTTCACGTTGGCTAGCCCTACAACGCCCTACCATATGACAATGACACCCATCATGTACTGTTGATCGGGTATACCCATACCCATACCCGAAACTGGGTATTTTTGAGCAAAACTACCTGAAATTGGGTATACCCATACCCGGGTACTTTTTTAAGTACCCATACCCGGGTATACCCGATTTTTTGAAAAATACCGGGTATTGAATGGGTATTTTTTAGAAAAAAGCGCGCAAACAAACACGTTAATTTCTGTAAAAGCAATCTTTAGGAAGTGTTAAATAGAAATACCGTTTTTGCCTTGCATCACGCAGTCACTTTACTGTTTCGGAAAGGTCAGTTGTCCATCTAATTTGTTTCAAGAATTGTATAATTAAGCATTTTGGCGTTTTTAATTTTATGCATAAAACACCGTGAAAACCATACATGTAACAGGGGGTCTGGGGGGTCTGCCCCCACCCGACTTAGGCCAGACCCCCCCCCCGGATGGGGGACCCCCCTCCGATTTTTCTGGCAAGTAAATTTTTGAGCAAATTTTTGCAATTTTTTACAATTTCAGACACAAAAATTGCCAAAATCGCCTGCAAAACAGCACTTTTTAGCTGTATTTCAGCGCAAATTAGCGATTTTTGGCGATTTTTAGCCCAAAAATTGCGATTTTTTTTATTTTTGAGCGTTTTTAGTGCCCTACTCCCTCCCGAAATTTTGGCTCACGCCCCCCCGGGCCGGCGCCAGACCCCCCAACCCCCTCCCCCCTTCGGCGGATGACCTGTTACATGTATGGTGAAAACATCTTACTGAAAAACGTTTGCGGGGTCAGAAAGGAATGCTCTGGGTTGTTATGCACCTCAACCTCTCACTGCAAAATTGACAGTACATACTGTATACGTGACATGCATAAAACATGGTATTTGGCTGAAGCTGAATTTTTACAAATGTATGTAGAATACATTACATGAAAAGACTTTTGCGTGCATACAGTAAGTTTCTTGCCTCCCGTTTACTTCTAACAGAAATCGGACTTTCATTTTCGTGCTCCCTTTGAGGATAAATCAGGGTTCGTGCGGGACCTGGAAAGTCAGGGAGTTTTGGAAAAATCAAGGAATCAGAAAAAAGTCAAGGAATTTGGTGTCTGGTCAGGGAAAATTTGATAGCCGTAGGAACATGTCGCCTCCACATGGTTCTGTCAGGGCTTTACACACCACCCTTTTTGAGAAGCGGTCTTTTCACTTTTTACTACTAGTTAAACAGAAATGTTTGCTTTGAATACGGTTTTTAAACGTTTTAAAATTTAAAAATGCGTTTTACGAAGCAAATTTTTCAAAATTTTCTCACACTGGCTGGAGCTTCCTCATCCTGGTTGGTCAGGGAATTGTGACTTTGGTCATGGAGAAGTCAGGGAAAGGTCAGGCAATTTTGCTATCCGAAAGCCGCACAAACCCTGTAAATACCATTAAAGCTAGTAAATGTAGTTGGACTTTAATTAGAAGATTACAACGTTTCTAAGCACTTGGTCTTAATGCTGGGATGCATTTACAGCAAGCTGAAATTATTATACAACTATGGTGGGTGACCTAAAATTAGGAAGAACTATCAGAAATTATACTCCAGATTCTAAAAAGCTGATTAGATTCTTTTGCCAATGTTAATCTACAAAAGTATTCGAAAATTCACAATTGTTCTTGTAACTGTGAAGTAAAACTGTAGCAGTTACTACTACATCATCAGCTACACTGAGCACATAATAGTTGTCCAAAAAAGCGGTTTAAAATCTATTTTTGCAAAACCAATTGAAATTTGGCATTTTTACGGAATTTCACGATTTTAATGAAAAATACCCGATTTATACCCGATACCCGGGTATTTTTAAAATACCTACCCATACCCATACCCGGGTATGGGTATTTTAAAAAATACCTACCCATACCCATACCCAATTCAGATTCGAATACCCATAGCAACAGTACCATCATGGTACCCTAACCCACCTGGTTTGTCGAAATCATGCTTTCCAGCAGAAAATTTATAAAATTCTTAATATACAAATATACAAAAAAATATGCAATATTGAAATTTTGTTTGTATATGTATATATACATATACATATACAAACTAATGTGCATTTGTATATATACATATACATATACATATACAAACGAAGTAGGCATATATGTGCCCACGTTACAATTTAGCATGCTTAGCTAAGGCGCACGTTACAAAATCGAAAGGTAACAGTCCTGGCTGGTCAGATCGAGTTGATGACTATTGAGACCCTAAATTGAAAGTTAGGCATAATTCAGTAATTTTCGGTCCCAGTCTGAAAAATATTTGGTATGGGTATTTGACATCGGGATCTTCAATATTGGGTATTCGGTTTTCCGATATTGTTTCATCTTTAATCTATTGTTTTAGTCAGATAAGTTACGTACAATGTGTGTCATAAGTGAAGCATTCAAAACTGGCGCCTTCCTACTGTACTGGCAGTCGGCGTATCGCACCTGCAGTCGTCGTATCGCACCTGTCAATCAAGTCGGCGTTTCGCACCTCTCTGGTCGGCGTTTCGCACCGGTCGGCGTATCGCACCTCTCGATGGGTAATTAAGTCGGCGTATCGCACCTGAATCGGCTTGAGAGAGAAAGCGAGATTAATTAAACGTCGGTTTGCTAAATTACACTCAGATAGGTAAGAAAGCTGTTCTGATGCCCGACCCGACTCACCCGCTTGTATTTTCAGGCAATGACTGTAATCGATCTGAACGAAGAGCTTCGGTTCTACTTACAGTACAAATCACGAACAGAATCACAAAGTTCGCTAAGCAGCTGTTTAGCGAGCCATTAGCAAGCCAGGCTCGCCACTACCAAACCTTAGCGAGCTGTTATTGTAATTTGATCTAATTGGCCGGGCAAGTGACCGGTGGCCAGCCAGCAGCTGGCGAATCTCGCCGAACTTTAGCGAGCTAGTACGGCAGGCTCTATTAAACTGCCGAACCCAGCGGCCGGCCGGCCAGCAGCAGCCTCGTTTATCGCTCGCTAATAGCAAACTCCGCATGTTATGAGATACCTTTTCAGCGAGCCAGTCAGGCCTGTTGGGCGAACTTTGTGATTCTGTTCGTGATTTGTACTGTACTTCTCAGCGCTGTAGCTCTCTTCACATCGGTTCCGTTCCATTCGTTGCTTGTGGCAGTTTTGCTGAAATACAGAAAGTCAAGCAATTTCCAAACGCCTTTTTTTCGGCTCCTACTTTCCCTCAGTCTAAACGACCTAACGGTAGCTGCAGTTTTGGCCCTACTCTATGTGGCTTTGTATTTGGCTCCAGAAACAGTGGCTGCTCATCTGCCAAACTTTCTACCAACTCTTACATCGGCTGTATTCTCTGCAGGATTAGGTGAGCATGGCACGTACTGACAAATCTCTATTGGATTGATACAGTAGGCTATGTCCTGGTTTAGTACTAAACTAAAGTAGAGAAATAAAAGGAAAGGAAATGAATAAGAAGCAAAAATGAAATAGAAAAAACAATAACAGCTACTCTGAAATTAGGCATTGACCTGTTCTACACAGAGGTGAGATGATAAAAGCCTTGGTGTCTTTTAGTTGCTGACGAAGTTGTCTTGGTTGGAATAGCTGTTAACAGGCTCATCACCTATATGTTTCCGCTCAAACATAAGTTGGTACGTTTGCTTGATTGTGTAACTGATCCGGGCCGACCTGGGGGCATGGGGTAAGGGGGTTCTATTCTGTCAGCAGGGGGGTTCGCACAGAGGCGGTCCAAAATTTTAAAACGCTCTAAAATGTACTGTATATCATACCGTAACCACCGAGACATCTTAGAGACCCCTCGACCCAAGAATACAAGTACTGTAGTAGAGTAGCGCCTCAAGTACTAACAAATTGGCTACGGAATCAAATCACTAATTTTTAGCTTAAAACCCGCTTAAAAAGAATTTGGAATGGAAACCGATTTCTCTTTAATAGCAGCAGTGGAAACGCTAAATTCGTTTTCTAAAGGCTTTTTAAGCGGATTTTAAGCTAAAAATTAGTTATTTGATTTCATAGCCAGTTTACTGGAACACCTACATACTCTACTAATTAGTACTTGTATTCTTGGGTCGAGGGGTCCGTAAGATGTCTCGGTGATGATGGTATGGCGTACAGTCCGATCCGATGCGACGGGGCCCGTACGACGTACAGCCCTACGATCAGACCTACACGGTCCATTTCGTCATCTCCGATGCTGAGCCCTTCTCTCACTGCCAAGCCACTCCTAGCCATGCTGTTGGGTACCAGTTACTAAGAGAGTGCCTGCCGTGGTGACGTCATGGTGCTTTCAGCTCCCAACGGCCGCCCGGCGCACCGAACTAAACTGGTATAGGCCTTATTGCTGATCTCTCAGACAGCTCCTGACGTCGTTGATCTTCTTTTCCTCCAACACAAAAATGCTTTGGGGAGCGGCTTTCGGTGCTTAGGCAGATCCAGTCGGTTCCCATTTACCTACTGGCTGTCACCAGCTTTCGGTGGTCTGGGTGGGGCTTTGTACCACCGACCACCAACTCTTTGCGGCAAGAAACTTGCCCCGCCGCGTGGATAGCGCACTGTGACTTTGCGGCCTAAACCACTGCACCAACTGTGCATTTTCCGATCATGCTTACTCTAGTTTACTCTGGCCGGGGAAGAGGCTTATGGTTGTTAGGCAGTCTGTAGTACATGTATGGTGTTTAAAGCTTGAGTGCTTTCTGTTGCCTAGATATGGACTGAAAGACAAACGAGCGCAGTAATAGCAGTGCAGTGGACGGCTGCCACACTTGCCTTTACTTCATTTGCCAATCCAGCTGCTTGGGTAAAAGCTAATAATTTTGCCCGACAATAACAATAATTAAGAAGCTAATTAAGAACGAACTGGTTTGGAACGAGACCACCCAGGTGCTCGAGGAGCGCTTTGCTCAATCAGACTACAGTCTCGTCCAAGGGACCATCGTATTTCTGCTCACATGTCTGAGTGGCTTTCAGTTGGCCATCATATATCTTCTTTGCATACTCAAGCTTTCCTACAACAGCATAAAATCTGGTAAAACAGTCAGGCACTTAACACCGTTTATGGTATGGCCTGGTACCGTACCTATATGAGTATCTAGTTCTGTTGAGAAAAGTCCGGGGTTTAAAAAATAGGTTCATTCAAGTTTAAGTCCACCGATAGTTTCAAAAACTGGTGAAATTTCGCACTGCTATACCAACGGAATCTATCGGAAGCCTTGTTCGTTTAAATCGTTTACGGTTTCGACACGACTTCATTGAGTAGATACGGTAGCATGGCAATTTACGGTCCGACCGGGATGCAAGTAAAGGCTAATTGACGCAACGACGATGCCTCTGGTGAATCATACTTGCCACTTGCCCCTTGGTAGGGCGGCTGATCTGTTTAACTTAAGTCTAACCATAGGTCTAATGCTAAGTTAGTGCTTTGAACTAATGCTTAAATTAAATCCTGATTCTAAACCTGAGTCTAAAACTAAAGCACAGGCGCAAATCTACATCATCGGTAATTGCGGTGTGGGGCGGTACTGTTCGAGTACGAAAACAACAACTTTTTGAACTTTTTCAGGCAACTTTTTGAACGGACCGTAAATTTGTAATTTGTAATTAACGGTCGCGTCTTGCGGTAGTCACATTTTGTGCAATCCAACCGAAAATTTAACAAATTTTGCACAAAATTTCACGCAAATTAGAATCTTGCAGTAAATCCAGTAAAACACAACAGCTTCAAGTCTGGCTGAAATAAAATAGGTTCAGGTTCAGGCAGACATGGGCTAGCATTTCGGCTGAGGGGTGGTAAATTTTTAAATGCTTAGGGGCCTGAGAGGCGGGGGAAGCAGTGGCTGATGGGGGTTGAGGAAATCGATGGTAAGCCAACAACTCCGATTTTTTACTAAAATCAAGGGTTTTACGCATATTTTTCGCTAAAATAGGTTAAAATAAGCTATTCTGAGCTCATTTTACACTTTATGCATTAAAATGACTATGGTCTTGAGAAAATGGAATATGCTAATGATCAATTTTTCTGTTCTGCGTGGTCCACCAAATTTGAAGACACAAAATCTCCCCAATTTTAGCACCTAAGTTTCAAATTTCAGCCAATTTGGTCAAAATTTGCGGAAATGACAGCAAAAAGAAATGCTATCACTTTTGGGACACCCGTAGTATTTTTGGTATGTAGGTTTACAGCGCATCGCTTTCTACGAATATTTTCCTTCCTCTACCGCTATCCAAGTCACTTTATGACCGATTCACATCATTTTTGAGTGTATGAGTGTATATACCAGCGGCGTTCGATGGACCAGGGTTGGGCTTGCGTGTTGACTATTTCCAGTCGCTTCAACCGGTTTCGAATCCACAAACAACTGCCCTCACCGATGCCGAGGCCGTCGTGACGACACAGATCCAAATCACTGAGCCAACGACGTGATATGGATTTTGAATTTCTTAAAAAATATTGTGCATTTTGCTTCTGCAGTTTCTGCTACATTATTTTTAGCCAATCAAAGCAATGGCACCGAGGTGAAATTAGCCTTGCAGGGGGCTCTATTAAGCGGCTCATTTGTGCTAATCGACGTTGGTTTACTGATCCATTATTTCGTGCCGTCGGTCATGGAATATATCTCAGTTGAGGTCTATCTGACTGTCTATATTTTTGCGGCCATGTCTAACTTTATCACTGGTCCTTTTCTCGTTTTGGTTATGAGTTCTGATGTTAGAAAGTGTGTCGGCAAGTTGATTGGGAACGACACTGCTGTAGTGCGTGTTTTGCCTAGAAACACTAAATAAATTACTCTAACCATCTTGCAAAAATTCAACTCAATCTTAAGGGATTTTTGCACTACGTTCTTCGAAGATTGAAACCTGGATTACAAAAAAATAAAGTAACTGATCTTTAGATATCATGGTTTTGTTAGTACCGTAATACAGTATTAATTTTACGTGAACATCGACAGGGCAGGGTCATCCAAAAGCAACGACCCAGCACACTTTTTACTGTGGCAGCCCCAAATCTCAACCGATTTGAATGAATCTTTAAAGTATTAACAGATTGGTGCAATTTTCAATAAGATACTCTGCTTGGTTCCAGCGAAACTTGCCCTCAAAGTAAAATCAAATATTTTGGTAGTGACAGCAGCGATTTTTATCATTCCGTTGCACTTCATAATAAAACAGATTCCTACAGCTAAGCCTAATTATTACGAGGCTTTACTGGTGACGCACACGGTCGTTACTTCACTAGTAAAGTCTCATTAGCCCCAGCAGTAGGAACCTGCTTTATTATAAAGTGCAACGGAATAGGGATGGGCACGAAAATTAAATCTGTTTGAATTTCGTATTCGTTAAATCAATATTTGCCCATTTTAATTTTCGTATTCGTTAGTCGATACGAAAATCAAAATGCCTAATTCGTATTCGTACTAGTACGAAAATAAATTTTCGTGCCCATCCCTACGATGGAATCGCTCTTTTTCACTACCAAAGTCTGTTTTGCTTTTGAGCGTAAGTATCTCAGGAACTAAGCAGAGCATCTTGATACAATTTTCTCCATTTTTTAAAGGATGTATCTATCTTTCATTCATACATGTCGCTGGCTTTTTCCGTGGGGTGACCTTTTTCAAATCCCAAATAGAGTTTTGTGACCTTTTTTGGGGTCCAAAGGTGGGTTTTGTCGACCTTTTCTTGGCGTAAAAAGTGGGTTTTGTCGACCTTTTTGTAGGGATTCTGGTGCCAAAACTGGCTTTAAAACCCTATTTGGACCGAAAAAGCGTTAAAAACCCTGTTTTTGCATTAAAAATGCTTTAAAACCCTGTTCCGATTGAAGAAAATGCCTTTAAAACCCAACATTGGAGCAACGGATGCAATAAAAAGCTGTTTTGCACTCAAACAGCATATTGAATATGAGTTTCAGCGATAAAATTCAGATTGAAATGCGTTTTTTTACTAAAAAATAGTCCCTAGAACCCTAATTTCGATTCTAAAGCAGGCGCAAAACCTGTTTTAGTTATAAGATTAGAAAAAACCCTATTTAGTGATTTTAATGCAAAGTAACCTGAAACCCTAATCAGGGCTTCAAAAGTAACCTGAAAACCCTGTTTAGGGCTTCTAGAGTAACCTGAAAACCCTAATCAGGGTTTAAAAGTAACCTAAAAACCCTGTAGGGTTTCAAAGTAGCCTAAAAACCCTAATCAGGGTTTAAAAGTAACCTAAAAACCCAATTTAGGGTTTGTAAGCCTTACGAAAACCCTGTTTTGGGTTCCAGAGTAGGCGAAAACCCAATTTTGTGCTGCAGAATATATTGTCTGGGCTGAAATTTTCTTTAGTTTGGAATCCAAAAGTGGGTTTTCATTCAGGTTTCCCAAAAATCCGCTGGGGGGACTTTTGCCGAAAAATCTGGCTTGGGGGCCGTCCCCCCTTTACCCCCGCCAACGACATGTATGCTATCATTTGAAAAAGGATTCATTCGAATCGGTTGAGATTTACGGTTGCTAGAGCAAAAAGTCTCCTGGGTTGTTTTAATCACTGCTTCTTCATTACCAAAATCATTGTTTCAAATTTGATGGCAAATACATATCTCAGGAACCAAGCAGAGTATTTTAATAATTAATTTGTCTTTCATTAAAAAAACATTCATTCAAATCGTTTAAATTTAAGGTTGCTACAGGAAAAAATCTGCTGGGTTGTTTTTTTTTGGCGGACCCTGTAGTTGTTTGTTTGTAACAACCTCAACTAAATCATAGTAAATTTTCTATGTTGTTCATTCATATTGAATTCACTTTGTTGAATAGAACTGAATTGTATTGCAGTTGTACTGTGTAGGTATACAGGCAAAACTGAGCCCAGAAGAGCCGGCATAGTTGGTGTAGTGGTTTAAGCCGCAAAGCCACTGTGCGCGACGTCGTGCGTTCATCCTCACGGCGCGGCAAGTTTCTTGCCGCAAAGAGTTGGTCGTCGGCACAAAGCCCCACCCAGGCCACCGAAAGCTGGTTACAGCCAGTAGGTAAATGGGAACCGACTGGCCGAAAGCCGCTCCCGAAATCATGCTTGTGTTGGAGGAAAAGAAGATGAAAGACGTCAGGGGCTGTCTGAGAAACCAGCAATACTACATATACCGGTTTAGTGCTACTGGCCGGGCGGCCGTTGGAGCTGATAGCACCATGATGTCGCCACGCCAGGCACTCTCTTAGTGACTGGCACCCAACACCAACAGCATCGCTAGCAGTGGCTTGGCAGTGAGAGAAAGGCACAGCGTCCGAGATGACGATATCATGGGTCGCGAAATGGACCGTGGTGGTCTGATCGTTCGGCCCCCCGCCGCATCGGATCGAGCCCAGCCCAGAAGAACGCATCAATTAGCGTCTAGTATTTGCAGAGATTTCTTGTTGACGGGGTAAATAGCTTCGTTATATTTCCCAGACGTAAAAAGCAAAGGTCTTTGTCTGTTTTCGCTTCGTTTTTTGAAGCGTCTTCAACTCCTCATTTGTCAGTTTCCAAAAGATGGGAAAGATTTTATGTAGGATTCGTTAGCTACATACTGTATGCTGTTTATACAGTAGTAGCCCTGCGAGGGCCAGTTGCCCAACCCTAACTGGCACATATTTTTTCGGAGAAGAATCCTAAAATTGCGATGTTTTCCCTGCAGTAATAAAACTTTGCAGCTGAATTTTCTTTGCAAGTCGTCATCGTTATGACTGCTGGAAGGACCGACGATCTCACCCCAACTCTCATGTGTCCTGCGTATTTCGAAGGCTCGATTAGTCTTTCTACCCTTTTCAACGGACCGCTGACAGCACTTTGCGTTCTGGCCGGATTTCTTGGCAATACCTATGGTCTCTATTCACTCGTAACAACTACCAACAGAGTGCATCCAGTACATGGTTTCGTTTTATAGATAATTAGTATACTATCAGACAGAGGACCGAAGTGCAGGCCTTATGCACCGCCACCATAATGGGATGTACCTATCCTACCCCTTGGTATGCTGTTGAAATCAGCCAAGCAAAGGGGCCCTGTACGGTACCGGTATCTTTAGGCCCATTTTGCAAACTGTTTCTTGTGCGAACGAGTGCAGGTGACATTGTGATCTTGTTTTAGTTTCCTCCAATGTAAGTGGCTTTTGGTTCTTAGGCAGATCCAGTCTGTTCCCATTTACCTACTTGCCCTCATAAGCTCCCTCCCCCGGTGGTCTGCGTTGCGCTGTATGTCATCGACTATCTCTTTGAAAAAAGAAGATTCATATTTATACAGGTTGTTCAATAAAATAACTGAATTTACCTACAGCTTTAGTTTGAGCAGACGGATCCTCTAGCTCTTTACCTCATTTGAAGGAGAAGAGCGCGGAATGGCCGATCGATTGACCCACCAAAAATATATCACTGCGTCGGGTACTGTAAGAGACATACATGTAACAGGTCATCCGCGGAAGGAGGCGGGGTTGGGGGTCTGGCGCCAGCCGGGGGGGGGGCTGAGCCTAAATTTTGGGAGGAGGCTGGTTACTGAAGAACCTAAAAAATCGCAAAAAATCGCAATTTTTTTACTAAAAATCGTCAAAATCGCTAAATTGAGCTGAAATTGCAAAAAATCGCAAAAATTTGCTCAAAAAATTACTTGCCTGCCAGAAAAGCGAAAGGTGGTCAGAAAAAGGGAAAAACCGTCTTGGGGCGCGTCCCCGACCTGGGCGTCTGGTCTAAGTCGGGTCGGGTTGGAGGCAAAAGCAATGATAACAACATAAAAACTGAAAAAACTGGAGAAAACATCACTTTGCTCAACACCCTGACTTTAAACTCTTACAGTACCCGACTCAGTGGTTTCTTTTTGGCTGGCCACCCATCAATCGAACGGCCATTGCGCGCCCTTTCAAATGAGGTGAGCGCTAAAGGATCGGGCTGCTCAAGCTAAAGTTGTAAATGAATTCCGTTTTTTGTACAACCTGTACATTCAGCCACG
This sequence comes from Sabatieria punctata, assembly GCA_030248155.1. Lineage (NCBI taxonomy): Eukaryota > Metazoa > Nematoda > Chromadorea > Araeolaimida > Comesomatidae > Sabatieria > Sabatieria punctata. The sequence goes on from JASANB010006504.1 coordinate 29,419, forward strand.
TTTCAGACATTTTTTTGCTATCTGGTTGCACTAACACTATGGGACAGCGCCGTATTGCTATGTTCAATGGGTTTCTACGGGTTCCAGTCACTCAGTGTTGCACTAGCCGGACAGAACTTTCAAGGCGCCAGTGCTTTTCTAACACGTCACTTCAACGGACCGCTCTGTACAGCCATTACCGGCTCCACCTGGACGGTGGTCATAATCGCTATACTGCGGTTTAGGGCTATCAGAGACCCGATCGCTCATCGCTTTACAGGTTAGAGCCTTCAGAAATGTTAAACACAGTCAGGCATGTTAAACGCCGTATATGGCACCCTCACCGCATTTACCGATACCTTGTTTAAAGTGCCTCGCTGTGACATTCAAATCAACACTGTATGATTGAAAGGCTTTGCACAGTCAGGCATTTAACGCCGTTTATGGTACTGACGACTCCATACAACATGGTGCCAGTCCATATGTGGTATAGATGCACAGGCTAGTGGCTCCATATATGGTATATACGTTCGAGGACTGTGGTGATAGCATATACTGTATGATGATGGTGATGGTACCAGGCCAGCCCTACCCATGGCCATGCGTTCCAGTACCATAGATGGAACGAAAATGGACTAAGGGGGACTCCCTAATCTGAAGAGAGTGGTACCACTACAGGTATCAGTGCCAAGCTGGGGTACCATACATGGCACCGGTAAAATGTATGGTGCCGGTAAAAACATCATGGTTCCGATACCATCCATAAATGGTGTCAGTAGCATAAACGGCGTTAAGTGCCTGACTGCTATAAGACTGATAAGCGTTTGAGATGGCGACTCAAACCGAAAGGCCAAACTGCTGAACGTGGCAGTTGCGGTTTGCGCTCTGCTGTACTGCTCGCCAACCTACACTGAATTTGTGCTGGAGCCATGCTTCAACAACCGCACCCACCGAACGGAGACGATGATAGGGGCCGGTCTGTTGGGCAGCAGCCTCTACTTCACCATCTACAGAACCATTCTCTACTTCCTCTTGGTCACCTTCGGACCGTTCTTGCTCATTCTGGCTGTCTCCCTGTCCATGCTGAAATTGCTGCGACGGAAGAACCTGTTCAATACGATCAGTCGAAGTTCGTCTGACAGCTCTGTCCACGCCTCTCTTAAGGTTGGTGCATGTGGGTGACAATCGCATGGTAAGGTGGTGAATCCGTTTGATTACGAAGTCCCGCGGAATAAGGGGCCGTCCATAAACTACGACGGTCAAAAATTCAAAATTTTGCACCCCCATCCCCCACCCGAAGACTTTTTTGCCTGATACCCCCCCCCCCCCCCGAACTAAACTTAGTACTGTGTCCGACATTGAAAATGATTCCTAACGCTGTCTAGCACCTTCTGAGTCTTTTCAGAACAGAAATACACGTGTTACATAAATCACGAAACAGGCATGAAACAGTCCTTGACAGGCTCCATCATAAACGCTATATGCAAATTTTTTACAGCAGTTTGCCTCTTTGTTTTAAGATTGCCAAATTTGGTATTTTCTGTTATTTTTTCTAACAGTCTTTAGTCAGTCTAGCCTATTATACATCTTAAAAGCCCATTTTTTAACTGAAAAGTGACACAAATTAGCTATTTTTAGCTTGAGTTTTTTTCCGCGATTTATGTTTTCCGACACATAGAAAAAACAGTTTTTGTTTTTCGAAAAAAAACGGGAAAAACACCGGTAAAAACACACCTCACATCCCTGCTCACAAGGCAAGTTTCTTGCCGCAAAGAGTTGGTCGTCGACACAAACCTCCACCCAGGCCACCGAAAGCTGATGACAGCTAGTAGGTAAAATGGGAACCGACTGGATCAGCCGGTGCTCCGAAGCCGCTCAATAAAGCATGCTGCCCTGGAGAAGAAGATCTACGATGTCAGAAGCTGTATAAGAAACCAACTATGCCGGGAGCCCTCTGGCCGTCCGGAGCTGTCAGAATCATGGCATCAACACGCCGGCCGCCCTCCTGGTGACCGGCACCCAGCAGCATGGCTGGGAGTGGCTGGCAGTGAAAGAAGGGCAGCGTCCAAGATGACGAATCACGGGGGTTGCGAAATGGACCTCGAGTCTGATCGTAGGCCGTAAAGCCCCCCGCAAATCGGATCGGATCGGAAAGTTGTATATTTCCAAGACTGTACTGTCTAGGCACTGCGAACAACCAGCTGCTTGGTGTTCATGCTGCTGACCAAATTTCTCATCTGTTACCTTCTACCGACCACTTGCGCCTTTCTCGTCAACGCGATCGGCAAGTCATTGGCGCAGAACTTGATCGATGCTGCCAACTTCATGGTGGTCTTCAACAGTGCCACCAACTTCGCCATCTACGCTGTCTGGCGGCAACGACTGCGCAAATCGGAGCCTCGACTGCGCAACACCCTCAATGAAATGTCTACGCTCAGCCTCCAGGACATGGCGCTTTTGGAAACCACGGTGAGTGGGCCCTCTACATAGAGAGACTATGAAAATACTGAGCCCCGCACTTAACGCCGTTTATGGTACACACACATACATGTACTGTATTTGGGGTTTTGGTTTGGGAGTTTAACCCCAAGCCCGATTTTCGGCGAAATTTGGGAGGTTTTCTGAAACCTTATTTTGGCTTAAAAACTGCTAAAATTCAAGATTTCAAGACTTATAAACGGTAATTTTGGATTTCTAAAACTCTAAATAGGGTTCCGGAACCTAATTTGGCTTTCTAGAGGCAATTGGTAGCGGCCGGCACCTTATATGGTGCCAGTACCATAAACAGCATTAAGTGACTGTCTTATGACTTCAACATTTGCGTTATGAGATTGCTCAGTGTCACTAAGAGTTCCAGATGAACACAAATTTCTTTATTGGATTTGCGAACACAAAGAATCAGTGCCGTACTATCCAGGAGTTAGAAGGCGAGGGTAAAGTTTTGATTCAGGTGCTTCTTCAAAAACTTTAGGAATTCTCATTCTGTATGTTAGAGGGTTAAGCTTTAGCCCCCGCACAAGCAGAAGCACAGACAAAACCTGCAGGAGCTCTGGTTCAATCAGATGTTGAGATAAGTCTATCGTGACTGGAATACCAACAATCCATAGCAGCGTCAAGTTCTACTCAAGCGTTTATTCAACCATCTTTCGGCGGAGATGTTGGATTAGGAGATATGCCGGAGGCGTCAAATCCAGCAGCGGGGTCGGCCTAAGGTTGTTCGATCAAATCGTGCAGGAATCGGGCCAGGACCCATATGACTTACCCGAAGTCTAATCAACGCCCCAGGCACGGCGCATGCGGCGGCCGACGTGACGCCTTCCAACGAGCTTCTGAAAGTTCAAAGTTTTCTCTTGGCAGAACTGGCGGAATCGGAGGCCTGGAATCGATTTCTGAGCGCATTCATTTTCGAGATTTATAGAAAGGGTTTTTCGACTCGGCCACGCCAAGAAAGTGGTTTAGAGGTCGCGGCCAAGACCAGATTTTTACCTGCGAACAAGATCGGACAGATTTAACCGTGTTTTCGGTGTCTGTGCATGACCCTAATTCGAGCAATAAATTCTTAGACCTCAACCAAAATACACCACTTGTTTACCGGAAGTTTCACTCTTCGTTTGTTCTCATCTCCCTGTAAACCATTTCAACATGCGTCTTGTACTAGCAGCACTGGCTACTTCTTGGCGCCAATTCAAGCTATACCGATCGATAATGGACTGGATGGCGACCCTGACGTCATGTGTGGTCCGCGCTCGCATAAGGGTGATCTTCGAGTACTCAGAAAGCTTTCAACGGCAGGGTCTATGTAAAGAACCATTTTAGTGACGAAAATTGCAAAGCAGAAGGATTAGGGGAGAGAAACTGGTCGAACTCCATAGTTGAAGTCGGATTTGACTCGTGCGGAGTTAACGGGGAAAAGATCGGCCAATCCTAGAGGCGATTTTGCCTGGATCACCGTCATCATCAGCTTTCACCCAACCTTTCTGACCAAGATCGACCGAGCCATCCGGATCGAGTGCTTCATGGAGGCTGACGAGACTGTCAGTCAGGAACTGGAAGTCAGGTAACCAATCAGCGCTGAGCACTCAGATCAGCCAATCAGCTTCCTGTTGCAGTATGCTCACCACTGAACTGCAAACAATCAAGTACCCCATGCCTGTGTCGGTATGACATTCTGGATGGAGGCCCCACTAGTGATCCAGTCAAGTTCACAATCATTGGACAAAACGTCTACACCACAAATGGACCTGCGACACTGACGCCAGTGAGTAAGGCGTATAGTAATATCGATTTATCGATTCATTCTTCAGCTGACACCTTCTGCATGGTGGTCTATGACTGCAAAGTGGACGATGGCACCGGAGACGTGATCCAGTTGCTGAACCAGGATGGCTGTGCCCTGGACAAGTACCTGATGGGCAACCTGGAGGTACCACCGACCTGATGGGAGGAGTGGAGACCCATGTGTTCAAGTACGCAGACCGCCAACCTCTACTTCAACTGCCAGATCAGAATCACTGTCAAGGAGCCTAGGCAAAGTGCGACCAACCCAGCTGTCCCAGTCTCCGACGCAAACGGTCTGCTCAGGAGATCCTGCAGGCGGTAGCTATCGGTGATGTCGTAGTAACTAGGCAGGTTTGATGGTGGCTGACCTGGATTTGAAGGAAGAAGATATCCCTGTGGATCTTTTGCACCAAAGGAAAGTGCGAAGGTCTGAAGACTACTGTGTTGGAGGAGCTGGGTTGGGCTTTGCAGTCGTTGTGTTGAGCGTTTTGATATTTTCTGCTCCGCTTTCGCTTTCATAGTCTGGAAACCGCAAGTATGCTTGCTGGCAAAGCTTGTTCTATTGTTCTGAAATGTGAACGATTGTTCAGAATTAGCCAACTTCTAACGGTTGTTCACATTTGAAAAGGATAATTTATTTATTTATTTATTGTCGTATAGCATAGCGCTGTCTAGTAAAGTTAATCCAGTTCAAAATGTCTGCGGACGTTTCTATTCATCTCCAGTGTATTTTCCAACTCTGTCAGAAGATTTCTACACGTCGTTTCCCGTTCAAATCTCACTCCATTCACTTCCTTGAGAAAGTCACTTCTCTTTTCTAATCACGATGTTAGCAATTTTTTCAGTAACCAGAATCAATATGTCCGAAGCAACTAAATTAAAAAGTTGTTTGAAGTTCCAGAGATATGTACCAATTCTATGGGATCATCCTAACGGGCTTTGTGACAATCAGATGGTGCTTTGTTTATTTTATCCACAGTTCGCTGCTCAACTTTGTACTTGTACAAAAAAGTTGTAGTTGCAGTAGCCTTATTTAGAGAGTTTCAGCCATTTTTGAATAATGATTTAGGCACATATTAACTCTAAATCGGCAATTCTCTGCCACCTATCATCTCAACGTCACAGTGGTTGATTTTTAAAATTCCAGAATCTAAGTAACAAATAGCATGTTTCTAAGCATAGGCATGACGTAAGAGTTTTTTCTCGAATTCTTTTTTGAAATCAGATGTTTATTTTGTGAGTTATTGAGTGGCTCTAGAAGTTGTTTGAAAAATTGAATTGGTTTCGCTATGTGCAGCCAGTGACCTGACTATTGTAAACGTGGTAATGCATCTTTCTTTTCATGTGATTCAATCAACTATTTGAGGTCTGTACGAAAAATTCTAAAATTTATCAGCTGACGTAAATGATCCAGCAATTTACACTTACAAAAGACCAGCAAAAAGCAGTAAAAATAGGGCAGTGAGTAGCAAAACAAATCTAGTTTGAGCTGATGCTCCAAAACGCCTCAGTATTCTGACCAGAACCTTCATTCCCACCCAATAGACAAGTATACCGAGCCACAAAGATTGATCAAAAACTTGGGAGGCTAGATTTCTGTTAGTGAAAAAGGAGGGTTTACGAGCCTTCGACAGAAATACCAGCTCGCTAGTGAATATAGGACTGGTGAATTGGAATAGATGATATCGCTTTTTAGTCTCGGTCATATGTTCTGCCATTAGGTCGAGGGTTCCGTTAGCTACCATGTCCAGACCCTGGTGCCAATTAGCCCACGAAAATAGATGATATTCGACAGGCACTCTGAGCAACAAAAGGGCTTGTGCCAAAATCGGAATAGAAAAATGTTCCACATTACATGCCGGAGACTGTGAGATTGAGCCGAATTTGAGCTGGCTTAGGTTGCAGCTTTTTGAGAAGGGACCGCTAGAAATGAGACCCAATTTAAAGATAGCCGCCATTTGCGAACGAGTTCAGTACTACCGACCAACAGTATTTGACTCGGACAATAATGTAGAGATGTGGATTTAGCCGCGCGCGACGGAGCTATAAAACTTCCGTTCATTTTCTAAATGTCAGTCAGAATGGTTTTTGAGCGGCGCAGTGCGTGGC
>JASANB010006505.1:0-26129 GCA_030248155.1 Sabatieria punctata
TTAAAACTGGAAAACCGCTTTTCAAGATAGTCTCGCTTGCGAAGCCCTGCGTGATATGATATGTGAATCACCGTGTATTACAAGCATGCCTAGTTGCACTTAGACGTGCGGTAAGACGTTGCGGGTGGCACCCTGTATTATACAGCGTTAAATTCTAGGGAGGTAAAGGACTTCGGACATGTCTTGTCAGTTCTAATCTAAATAGTTCCTCCTTATACAGTCAGGCACTTAACGCCGTTTATGGTACCGACACCATATAAGGTGCCGGTACCATATATGGTGCCCCCACGTTCGGCGACTGTGGTGGTACCATATATGGTACCCCTACCCATGGTCATGGGTGCCGGTACCATATATGGTACGAAATCTGAACAGAGTGGTACCATATATGGTACCGGTACCGGTAGTGGGGGGTCCCAAAGGTGACCATATAAGGTGCCGGTACCATAAACGGCGTTAAGTGCCTGACTGTTATAGTTGAATAGAAAAGTGAACTACGGTAATTAACTTGTGGTAATTTTCCGACTTATAACTGAAATAACTCGTCGGACGACAGAGCTAACAGAAGGCATTAGAAACCTGGATGTGTACGTACAGTTCTGAGGTAACATTTAGTCATGCTGTGCGGCATAACAGTGTCGGTAAGCGGCAGATGGGGCTCGTCGACTGTGTGGTTAGGTTGAATAATACGGTTTCCCCAGCCAAAAGGCTGTCGTTTGGCAGTTTGATAGTGCGTCACTTAATTGACAGAGAGAGGAAGAGCGGTGCTGTTCAGCTGCTGCTTCAAAGTGTCATCTAATAAGTTGGGTGGCACTCAGCCCAGCGCTAACGGCCACAGATCAACTTTACCCTCGGATATAAGCCGTGAATCGATTTTGTGAGCATGTCTTTATCTCCAATGCTGTCTTCTTAATTTATTTATACATTAACAGATCACCTAAATTAGACTCATTTCCGACAGAAAAGCGCGCGCAATAAGGTGTCAAATAAATTCTCGGCTAACAGGCCGTCCCCTGTAGGGCGCCGAGCTACGGCTAGGTGTGGCAAGGCGGGCTCGGTCACTAATTACTATGCTCTTGCTTCTATTAGCGAGGCTCAGATTTAAGAAAAGCTACCCACAATCGCAGGCTGCCAAGGGCAACGCCTTCCTCTGACACAGTTCCCTCCCGAGTCACCGAATCGTTGACGTTCGAAATTGTAAAACAGGGACGCACCCCATGTAAACTGTACGATTTGAATTGTTTGTTTGTTTTTTTTTAGTTCCACTGTCCTTTCGGACAGCTCAGGACACCCCTCGCTCTTTTCAGAGCCCTTCAATGGGGTAGCCCTGCCTACAAACAACCCTCCCCCTAGCTGTAGCTGCCAATAGGTGCAACGGCAGCGCCGGTTCGGTTCCCATTTACCTACTGGCTATCACCAGCTTTCGGCGGTCTGGGTTGAGCTTTACGTCGACTACTTCCAGTAGCTTCGACCGGTTTCGAACCCACAAACAACCGCTCTCACGGATGCCGGGGCCGCCGAGACACAGGGGATAGCGTAAACTACCGTATTGAAGTAAAAGAAAAGAAACAAAAAACGGATGCACAACGATTAAATGGTTAAAAGCAAACTCACGTGCGAGATAATGGGCAGATTTTTGGCTCCGGCCATCGCAGCCGGAACTTGGCAGTGGGTCTCTGGGCCCAGGAAAAACTTGGCGCCTTCAGACCATTGGTCCATCATTGTGCTGGCCGCTAAACCGTAGACCGATTCACCCGGCTATGCACAAAAATCAAACAGCTAAACTCTAACTTAGTAAATAGTCTCCACAGGTGTTGTTCCAAACGAAATCCAAATGGTATCCGGGTAAGAGATGGGGCGACAGATTGATTTCGTTTATGGCATACCGAACAGCACCGGTTACAACATGACCTAAAGGTGGTTGGCTTTAACAGACAGTTAAGATAGTACTGCGCTCACCTATCATATCTTTCTGAAAGCATAAGCTCGAGCGCTCCACGAAATCGGTGCTGGATTGTTTCAAAAGCGAATCATTGCCGCTCTTCATTACTGAATAGAGCAAAGGGCCCAAACTCGCAATCGAAGGCATGTAGCCGATGAGAATCCTTTTCCGATTGCTGTCCAGCAGTGTGATGTTGGTCGAATTTCGTACTGAATAGCGGATTGGCGAATCCATACAACGCACAACAACCACACACATGCTCAACAGAAGGCACCAACGCACCATCATCACAGTAAGATCACCATTATTCTAAAATCATACAGTTTAAGCTAAGGGGCGTAACCTACGTATGTAACAGACTGGTTGGCTTAAGATTGCAAAGCAGCCAGGAGGAGTGCTAGTTAGAAAGTAGTTGAGAAGAGGACCATAAACTGCGACAACAAGCAGCGGAACCGAAAAACTGGCGGCGTCCCGGTCCAATAAATAAACACATAAAACACGGCTATACATACAGTCGAAACAAATCCGTCGCCATCCGCCCACTCAAACGCAACGCAGCGCAGGCAGACAGACGCAAATTCAAGCAGATAAAAGCGGCGCGATAGAATAATTATTAAAAGACAGAGCGCCGGTGCGATAGCTATGCGCCAGTCATTTTCATCGCAGTCGAACTGGCCAGGCAGGACGAAATAATTATTGAGTGAGTTTTGCATGAGAAAGCGCGCAAGAAACCGACAGGCAGACAGACGATCCGCCGCTGCACCGGCGAGCCCGCTACTTCAGGACATAATGGAATCGGACGCCGATTAGCTATTTGGTAGGAAATTTGCGTTTCGCTTCCAATTACGTCTGGCTAGCTGGCGAGTGTTATTGCACAAACTACCTCCCTGCACCAATATTAGCTTTAGCCGGGCGAAAAAGAACTGATTAGCGGCAGAGAGAACCAGCCCTGATGCTCTACAGTTTTTTTGGCTGCCTATGCTCACACACTACACACAACAGACAGATAGACCAATGGCCAACTTCGTGCGCTCGACATATTTGGGCACAAATGTCATTGAGACGCGTTTTGTAATGATCGGCGCGCACGCGTAATTGACATTCATATTTGGCATTCCAGAAATATTAGACTGCAGCAGGCGAAATTACTAATGAACTGAGTGTCTAATGCCCTATAAACTTCAAAACAACATTGCATGCAGCACACACGTTTCTGAGAAGGTGCAGATGAAAAAATGTCAGATCTGACGCAAAGCACAAACAATCTATATAAATTATTTTCTATTTAAGACCGTATGACGCATCGACTTTGACGCTGCAGCCAGATTAACAAACAGTTCAGAGTACTAACAAGTCTTAGTGGTTGTCAGCTGGTGGGCATTACAATAATGCAATGCAATGCGCTGTGTACAAATCACAATCAAACGTCACGAATGCAGCGGCGTTAAAGGGCAGTTGCGAAAACGTGACGGTGAAAAGATAGCAAAACGTTTCTTCACTTACAGTGTAAACCACCAAAGGCAGAGTGCAAAAATCCTGAGAAACCTTGAGCCGTTGCCAAGCGATGGAAACCAGTTGACGGCTCAGCCGCCGCAAAAATCCACCAACCAATGACAGTAATCCATCGAGCCGGCATTTAGACGCACTGAGACCGCCTCAGTTAATCACCGCTGCTTTAGTTGGCACCTTCTGCTATCTTGCTACAAATTTACAGTGCCGTTAAAGAAGCGGTACAAAGCCTCTAAACGGCCTATCATGGAGCCTCAGTTAATCACAGCTGCTTTAGTTGGCACCTTGTGTTATCTTGCTACAAATTTACATTGCCGTTAAAGAAGCGATATAAAGCCTCTAAACGGCTCATCATGGAGCCCGACGATACTTAGGAACTGGGAAATATAGAAGTTCTTAATTACCAATTCCTTTCGAGAAACGATACACACGCACTATTGGAGACGCCCATTTAGCCGCGGCCACTTTGCCGCCGGTCTGTTCGACTCGACGCAAAGTTTTTTCGCCGCAAACCAGTTCGCCTTTGAACACTCAAACCCCTTTGTGCGGAGGCGTGCTCCATTTGGTTGGAGACTACCTGTCAGGGTTCGTGCCGGTCAGGCGAATACATGCAACAGGGGGTCGGTCGGGGTCTGCTCCACCCGACTTAGGCCAGACCCCACGAGAAATTTCTCCAGTCCCCCTTCGATTTTCTGGCAAGTAATTCTTTGAGCAAATTTTTGCGACTTTTTACAATTTCAGGTACAAAATTGCCAAAATCGCCGCCTGTAAAACAGTACTTTATCTGAGCACTATATTTGTGTTTGACAAAAGTTTCTTAAAATCTTAAAATAGTCTAAAACTACTGTAAAACACCCAATTTTTAAGTCTCAATACCAAGTAGGAAGCGAGAAATTTGATGTTGAAGTTCTGCCCCATAGTTAAGCTGACCGATTTTCGGAAGCCTTATGTCTCCATATAAGGCTATGGATAGCTCGGTACAGTACTATTAGGCGACGGCGATGGTACTATTAGACGACAAAAAACATTGATAGATAATAGTACCATTTAGGCGGCCCTTCCTAATCAGTCAGGGCATACATGGGTTGCGGGGGGTAAGGGGGCCTCACCCTCACCGTCGCCGGCCCATACCCCCTCGCCCACCTCCCCCTCCTGGAGGGAGAAATTTTTCGTTTATTTAATTTGCACTAGAAACATACATGTACTAGGGGGGTTTGGGGGGGGGGGTTACCCCCCCTGCTGGAAAGGCCAAACCCCCCCCCCTCACCCCCCCCCGAGACAGGTTAAGGCATACATGTAACAGGTCATCCGCCGATGGGGGGAGGGGGGGTTGGGGGGGTCTGGCGCCGGCCGGGGGGGTCTGAGCAAAAATTTTGGGGGAGGGGGGTGGGCACTAAAAAACGCTCAAAAATCGAAAAATTCGCAATTTTTTGGCTAAAAATTGCCAAAAATTGCTAATTTAGGCTGAAATACAGCTAAAAAGTGCTGTTTTGCAGGCGATTTTGGCAATTTTTGTGTGTGAAATTGTAAAAAATTGCAAAAATTTGCTCGAAAATTTACTTGCCAGAAAAATCGGAGGGGGGGGGGTCGGTGAAATCGTCTCGGGGGGGGGGGCCATCCGGGGGGGTCTGGCCTAAGTCGGGTGGGGGGCCGACCCCCCCAGACCCCCCTGTTACATGTAGGGGTTAAGGGACCCCCCCCCCGACCAAAAAATACAAGTACTAGTGGTGGCTCCAGTATTAACAAACTGGGTCAGAAATCACTAATTTTTAGCCTAAAATTCACTTGAAAAGCCTTTTGAAACCGAATTTGGCGTTTCCACTGCTGATATTTAAGAAAAATCGGTGTTTTTGGAAGCTCTTTTTGTCATTTTTTGCTTGTTTTTAGCTTTAAAACGCTATTTGGCAGCTTAAAATAGCGATTTTTAGCGTCCTTACTGAAAAAAAACGTGCTAAAAACGCATTTCTAGGCGTTTTGGAGCTTTTTGAAATTTGGGACCCCCCACCTGGGCGAAACCCCCCCTCGACCCCCCACCTGAGGAACCCCCCCCTACCCCCCTCCCCCCAGGTCGGCCCGGAGCTGTTACATGTATGACTAGAAACGCTCAAAAATCGTTAATTTGGGCGGCTAAAAAGTGCTGTTTTACAAGCGATGTTGGCAATTTTTGTGTTCGAAATTGAAAAAAATCGCAAAAAATTGCTCAAGAAATTACTTGCTAGAAAATCAGAGGGGGGGCGGAAAAGTAGTCTTGGGGTGGGGGTCCCCATCCGGTGGGGGCTAACCTGAGTTGGGTGGGGGCAGACCCCCTGTTATATGTATGTTTTGTAGTGCTGCGTGAGTGCCGGGCAGACGTGAATATAAGCGCGGCAAACAAGGCCCCCGAAGGTGGGCTACCATATATGGTGTCGGTACCATCAACGGCGTTAGGTGTGTGACTGTATTCGGATAAGCTTTTTAGTGTTCCTACAACCAGCTATTGTTCTGTTCCCAGCTATTGTTCTGTTCCGCCTGGTAAAAAGCAGTTTTTCTTATGTAGTTTTTGCTGCTGATTCCGAAAATAACAATATTTTCTCTCTACGTTGCCCAGTTTTGAAGACATGAGCATTTTTACGATTTGGGAAGAAAACGGCTTCACTTGTTTGCTCGTTTGAAAAATGATTCAATTCCTTCGCATGTTGGGTACAGAGCCATCAAATTTATACCACCTAATGCAGTTTTTGCCGCTGATTACGAAAATGACATCTGTTTTTCAATCTGAACGCTCCTGAGCAACTTATGTAATTTTTATGCCCTGGCACTCAGACAACAAGTCATCCGTCAAATCTGGCATAACGTGAGTAATTGTAAGTAATTTTTTATTCAAAAATAAACAGAACAGAAATGCCCAAGACTGAGACCAAACAGATAGGGTTGGGGATGGGCCGCTAAACGGCCACTAACACCCTACCCCGATAAAATCTACTAAGATCGGTATTACAGAGAGCGTTGCAGAAGGCGCGTGCGGAGCGCAAACGTGGTATCTATCTGGTGCAGTTTTCTCCGCCTATTCAGAATATCATTATATTTTTGCGCTAGGGCCACCCAGTCGCAAGTTATGGACCTCTGAAATTTCATTAAGAAACATACCGTGACAAACCGTAATCCTGAAATAAATGTTCAGCGTTCATGCATTTCTGATGGGAATCTTTGTCAATCAAATAGTATAATACCCGACCTATTTTGACCCGCTGAGTTAAAAAAATGGCGTTTATTTTACTCTATTGTTTTTCAATTTTGAGCTATTACGGTTCAAATCAAATTTTCATTAATATTCATATATCTCAAAAAGGAGCACTAAAAGGCCAGCTCTATTTCAACACATTTTAATTTGAGCCAGATCTGTGAGAGATGAACCCCCTTGCCCTCTAAGCTGACCTTGTCGCAAAATGCATCTTAAGCAACAAAAAAAGCAAGAAACTTGACGGCAAGCTGAGATACAGACAAGTTGGACCGGTCATATATAGTAATCTCTAATCGGGCGCGCAGCTGAGGCGCTCTTGTGTAAACAAATGGTGTTGGGTCCCTAACACGTTTGTGGCCGGTCCGTGTGCTTAAATTACAATACGTGATAGTCCGTAGAGTACGGAAAATAGTACTCGGTTCGGATCGTGGGTTGTACTGCATCTATCCTATCTATGGCTAAAACACCCCATGTTAGCCATAGATAGTGAAGAGATTGAGTGTTTTGTGCGATTGTTTGAGTGTATTCCAGTTGTGTAGTTGCTTAGTGTGATTGTGTTGTGTGTGTGCGTTGTGTTTTACTAGTAGATAAAACCTCCCATTTCTTTCATTTGGTGCCGAACAGACCCGGGAGCCTGTCAGCCTGCCTTCATTCAAGTTCTACTGCCTTCGCTCCCTACAAGTACAAGCATTCTTTGGTTTCGTGATCATCAGGCACAGATGTGGCCACCAGTTGATGCTCACATGTCCACTACATTTCGTGACTGCCACCGACTTCTACAAGAACAAAACCAGCGTGATCGCGAGCAGTATCGGCGATGGCAGCTCGACCAACAGCAGCGTTACCAAGAGTGGCAGACAGAACAGCGCCAGCGTGATCGCGAGCGGCTGCATGAAGCACGTCTCGAACGACAGCGGCTGTATGAGGAACGTCTCCGTTGGGATGAAGAACAACGTCAGCGTGACAGAGAGTGGTGGATCGATTTCAACAAACGTCTTAACCGTGTGCTTGACAGATACCAGTCTCAGTTCAGCAAAACTCCCATCAAAGGTGTAAGAAGTAGTGAAGGAAGTCGAGGAGAAAGACAAGGAGAAGGCGAAAGTAAAGAGAAAAGTGTGGACGAGCAGGACAAGGATGAAGTGAAGAAAAATGAGAAGGATGAAGAGAGGAATAGGGAGGAGAAAGGTGATAAGGAAAAGGAAGAGAAAGAGATTGTTTCGGTTAAAGGCGCGCTTATTGGGGCACACGTGGACGATCCCATCGATGCGACCCCTGCTGCACCTCTGTGTTCAGCTTCGTTTCTGAGTACTCATCAGGATGATTCGGTTCCATTAGAGGCTCTCGATTCAGTTATGGATGGTCCTGTTCTTTTGGAAGTGAATGATGGAGAAGAGGCTCTCGATTCGTGCTCTGGTTCTCTGGATGTCCAAGTCGGCTCGTTAGACACTCCCTTCACTGGGTTAACGGTCGATCCTCCGTTCAGTGGGCATTCCAGTTCAGAGAAGGAGATGGTTTCCATTCCTTGTTTTGCCGGCAGAAGATTTGGCTTTGTTTGTGCATTCAGTTATGGATGAACCTATGGTCTTTGACGTGGATAGAAGAGAGGAAGGAAAAAGAAGAAAGGTGAAGAGGAGAAGAAAGAAACGAATGAAGAGGGATGACGCGCAGTTAGTTGATGGAGCTCCAGAGTCTCTTTGTTTGGCAGAAAGCCGTTCTCAGTTTGTTCCCATTGATGTTGTGCAGCAAGCACCTTGTGAAGATATGAGCTCTGGTTTTCGTTTGGAGAGGAGAAGGAAGAAGTTTGGAAGAGGAAGAAGAAAGATGTTTTGGGAAAGGAGGAGAAAGATGATGATGCGAAGGAAAGTGCTGAGAAGTAAGAGAGTGTGGAGGATGATGAGGAGAAGAGGAATGAAAAGAAGGAGGAAGAAGAGAAGTGCGAAGAGAAGGATCAGAGTAAAGAAAAAGAGGAGACAGAGGAAAGGAGTGGCAGTTCGTTTGAGTTCGTTTCATAGCAGATGCAATCCCGTTTCCCCGTTGACAAGTCATCAGATCCAAGCAAAGGCGCGGAAAGGCCGCAACGTGGCGTGCAAGAGATCGAACCAGCACGGTATCAGTGCAGAGCTACTTACTGGAGATTCCGAGTCAACAGAGGCAAAGCAAGCAGTTCTCACAGTTCGTTCATTCCACGATTGTCAGGCACAGCGGCGGCCAGTCGACACTCGTCCAAAGGGGAGTGATGAAGAGATTGAGTGTTTTGTGTGATTGTTTGAGTGTATTCCAGTTGTGTAGTTGCTTAGTGTGATTGTGTTGTGTGTGTGCGTTGTGTTTTACTAGTGGATAAAACCTCCCATTTCTTTCAATAGCTACTTAAACTTCAGAAGCCCATCCTTAGCCATAGAAAGAAGGCGCCATAGCCATGTATTGCTACAGCAAAGCATAGCCGTACATACATCGCTACAGATACCTCTATGGCTGAGCAGCCTTCTAAAGATAAGACGCTATCTATGGCAACATGGGGTCTTTCAGCCTTATATGGAGACATAGGAAGCGTTGGATTGTATCAATACAAGTCTCAGTTTACCTGACTGGCAGTGGCCGCGGGCAGTGTAAACAACTGTGCCAGTTCTGACTGGAGCGGCCAACGAACGAGCTAGAAGAAGCGTCTCCAATTTTGAGGAGATTACTCTGACTGTAACGTTTTTAGAAAACCGACCAAATGTGGTATCAAAGAACTGCCCTCGATCTCTTGATTATTATTTTACACATCAACATCTAATTACTACATGCTATCTGCAGCTCTGCCACACATAACACGCCGTTCCGGCCTGTCATCAAATCCTCACGCACGGGACGATAATTATCCAAAACGGTAAGCACGCTATTTCCGAAAATATTAGAGTAAAACAGAGTGGTTTTAAATACAGAGACGTCTCTATGCTTGGCTCAAAAAATATAATGAAAGAAAACAGAGTGGGTGGTAAATATCATGAAATTTCACCAACTTTCAAGGCTAAAGTAGAAGTGATTGGAAGAATAACTACAGTAGTAGAATGCCAGCTGATGCCGCAGTTCGAAACTACTGAGACTGTTTTTTCGTACCATCCGACTCATTGGAAGAGAATTTTGAACCAACTTTCTTTGCTTTAACTTTAAGGTAAAAAATGGTTAAGAAAACAACTAAATTGTTTCTGTTAAACAATTTTTCTTATGTATTTTTTATAATCTTATAAGCTATTTTCTACTGTTATTTTAGTTTTATTTTACTATTTACTAAATTTACTACAAACTCAGCTCTTCAATTTAATTTTTATTTTTGTTTTACTACCAGGCAGCTCCGATTTTACTAATTGTTAACACTAATAAACCAATGAACAGATCAACTAATACCTATTTCTGCTAGGAGATCTTTTCACGCTCTTTCTAATGACACCAAAATTAAAACGATCAGCAGTGAACAATATGATTGTTTTTCAAACGCCGTAAACAAGCAGACGAAAAAATAGAATTTGGCGCTAAAAACATAAACAAAAAATGTATGCATTAGAACCACCATATCATGTTTCTGGCGCAAACACCCCACAACCACCGAACCCAGACCTCTCCATTAAGCAAGAAACACAATCAAAACTCTGCTTTTTTTCTCACTCTCACATTATTTCGGGTCACTCACTACTCAAGAACAACCAAACGTACAAAAAACTACCGGAAAACTAAACCTGCAAGTTGGCCGTTCTTTTAAAAACTAAACCAGACTAAGTGAACTGCACACAAATGAGAACATACATGAACACGATGCAATTCCAGAATTGTTGATTTTGCTTGCTGTTTTCCGGTAAATTATATGGTAGCGCTCGGTATACCAAAGTATACTGCTTCCGGGCAGTGGGGACGAGGTGACCGGAACCTCGACGATTAGCGCTATCGCGCTACCCTTGATTACGTAACTTTTCCACGCCCCTTTATCTTGTCAATAGATGCTGAAAATTAGTCGCGATAATTTGAGCCAAACCGATAAGGAAGTGACTAAGAACAAACCGTTTTAGTAAAAGTCGTAAAAGTGGCTGGACATTTTTAATATATAGCTACGTACTGTAGGTATTTCGCTCCTTTCCCTATCTTTGTCAAAAACTTCTTTTTCTGACCTTCTACCTCCAGTCTAAACTTGGTCTCCAAAAAGTCTACTCTAAATCTAAACTTGAATACTTGGTCTGAAGCTTTAGTCTAAGCAATCTGAACACAACGACTTGAAACTAAACGTGAGCGACGCAGCCTAAACCTCGTTATTAACGGACTTTTCACTCGAACAACAGACAGAAAGGACGTGCCTTCACTAGTCAACGACCTGTTTTCTGAACTGTCTATTGACTGCATGAATATTTTGAACATTCGGACTGTTGGTACGGACACGCACCCTAAGGTTGTAGTGGAATTGAAAGACCGAGTGACCAAGCAGGCCATTATGCAACGTAAAAGAAGAGTTCTTTCTGCAAAGCCCCAGTATGCATCTGTCTACATTGGTTGCGATCTGACGCCGTGGCAAGCAAAGAAAGCTTTTGACTTACGAACTGAATTGCGTTGCCGACGCCAAAATGGCGATTGTGATTTGTTTATTGACTACCGCACACTCACACTTAGGAGAGCCAAAACCAAAGCCTCCATTTGTTAATTTTTCTGTTATTTTGTTGCACCTTGATTCTTGTATTTTGATAGCGTGAGCGCTAAGTTCAGATTAGTATAGTAGTAGGGTGGTATGTAGCCGGCCAATCGGCCCAGCTGCCCTTTAATCTTGAATAAACAAACTAATCTCTCTCTCAATTTTATGCGAATTTCGATTGCTCTCAGCCACAGCCAATTTTCTACTCACTCTGTTATGATTCTATTTTTCGTGAGGAACAGAGCAGACGCCCCTGAATTTTGAATCCACTGTATTTTTACTCTATTATTACAGTCGGGCACTTAACGCCGTTTATGGTACCGAGGGTAGTGGTACCATATATGGTACCCCCACGTCCGGGGCCTGTGGTGGCACCATATGGTACCGGCACCTTGTATGGTACCCATACCTTCGCATTGAAACCGGTACCGGTACCATATATGATACCACTCTGTTCAGATTTCGTACCATATACAGTATGGTACCATAAACGGCGTTAAGTGCCTGAACTATATTACCTAAATAGCGTGCTTAACGTTTTGGATAACTATCCTCGCGTCTAAAACGGTGCGCACCCAAATTGTAAATCTTTAACAATCATGACCGGATGTGATATCGAACTTGGCTTCCAAAATGTTGTTTTAGCACCAACCAATCCACAACTAATTACTGTATGCTACGTCTGATTGATTACACGCTCAAGTTATATCGCTTTGCTTCATCGATTACCGGCTGATTTCCCCCGGAACCCCACTCTGAAAACTTGCTATAAAATTCATACGCAGAGACATGCAGTGCGCAAGTGCAGATAGGTGGGCAATTACCCTAGCTACAGAATAAGCACAGTTAGAACGATTGGAGTACGAACCCCAGGATTAAGGGCCTTTTTTAACGACGTCATTATTATGAACAAACTTGAAAATGAACAGTCACAGTCTTCACCAGACAGTCAGGTGCCAACACCAGCCCCTTGTTGTGTTACTAACCATCGTTGCTAATCGTGTGCGTGTGTGCATGATCAACATAGATGATTGTTCTTCTTTTTCTGTATAAATTCAGTTTTGAGCTTATTGTTAGTCTGGGCTGGTTGTTCAAGTAAGTGCTCTGAGATCAACTTGTCTCTGCAAAGCTCCAGCAACTCGGCGCTTCTGAAGTAAGATGCCCAGCTGCTCCTATGTGCGCCTGTAGTGCGGTAGAAACGGTTCTTAGCTTTAATTAGTGCACTCTCAGCTCGTTCACTACAGGCAACATGTTCAGCTAGTAACATGATTACTAGGCGGTAAAACTGACATCGGCTCAAATTCTCTCAGCTCTCCTACTTTGTAATTATTTACTTGCCTGTTTGATCGAAATTAATTATCAACCCTCTCTTCCGATCCGATTTGCGGGGGGCCTTACGGCCTGCGATCCCCGGACGTTGCCCTCCTTTCACCTGCCAGCCACTCCTAGCCATGCTGCTGGGCGCCGGTCACCAGGAGCAGGAGGGCAGCCGGCGTGTCGATGCCATGATGCTGACAGCTCCCGACGGCCGCTGGTGCCCCATAATATGCCAGAGGGCTCCGGGCATAGTTCGTTTCTCAGACAGCTTCTGACATCGTAGATCTTCTTCCCAACGCGGCATGCTTTGTGGAGTGGCTTCGTTGCAACGGCAGATCCAGTCGGTTCCCATTTTACCTACTAGCTATCACCAGCTTTCGGTGGCCTGGGTGGAGCTTTATGCCGACGACCAACTCTTTGCGGCAAGAAACTTGCCGCGCCGAGAGGATGAGCGCACGACATCACGCACAGTGGCCATGCGGCCTAAACCACTACAAAAAACTGTGCCGGCACCCTCTTTTCTTCTCTCATCGTTCTGTTCCTACACAACAGTGCCTGATCTTCTTTGGTCTACCCGTCTGGAACCACACAAACAAGGGTTAGGACAAATTGGAGGTTCCTGACAGATATTATTAAAAGATTTCGTAAACGGATTTTCAAGATGTCGGAGTGCAATGAAGACAACAAATGCGGCTTTGACCAAGGTGAAGGAAGAAGAGAGGAGGATGAAAAACAACCACTTCGGCAGGACGACAACAAAGACGCCGCCACCACTACGCCCACCAATGCTGGCGTTCAAACATGTATCCAGGCGAGCATTGAACGGGCAACGTCTGTGGGGCGGGGCCGGGGGCCGTTCCTGAAAGCCGTCCGAATTAACGCACAGCCGGCGGGCGCGGCCTCTGGGCCAAAGAAAAATACGCGCCTCCAGTTTATGCCGCAAGCGCGTGCACAAAAAGAAGAAAATAACGAACGACGCGAAGGCCCGATGGACACAAACGGCCTACTACATATCAAGTATTTGAACAAACAGCTGCACCTCCATATAATACCATAATTATTCTTAGTAATACTACTTTAGATTATACTAATTCCTTTGCTTATGAGCAGACAACCTTCCTCTGCCCACTACATAAGTAGTTCTTGACTGATATGTGCGAGCCTGTACGTACATGTTCCCTGTTTGTGTGTCGGCCGTCTCTGTAAGTGTCTGTCGATCTGTTGGCACGCGGAGCACAACGCTCTTTGTCTAGCTCTTTGTCTCCGTCAGCTGTCAATCATGTACATGGGGTGTCGGCTCCGCCCTATCACGTAGGTTTGTGCAACCAACACACGGCCAAACGCAAGGAGAGCGCTGTGTTAAACTACTCACTTTCTCTCCCCGTGCGACTGCCTTGCACTGCCTTGTGGTTGGCCCTAGATTTGTATCTTGCCACCGTGCGTGTGTTTCGGCCAGCCATTCTGTTAAGCTGGCATTGTAGATTCTACTGTGCCTTGGAGTAAAGACTCTTGTTGTTGCGTCGGCTACTGCACCATGACAACCGGTAGGACAGGAAGCGCAACAGGAAGAACGACAGAGGAACGAAAAAGGCACAGACGAAAAATTGACCATGGTATAGACAGTATCTCTTTCTTGCGGGAGCAGCCGGTGCATCTGCAACTGACCCATGCCAAGTTTATACATATGTTTTGCCGTGCAAACTCGTGTTTTCAAACTTCGCCTGGGTTAAAAGAGATAGAGGACATGAAATGAACTAGCTAACAACAGTGTTTCCAGCTACCTACTTTCTTTTAAGTGCGTTACAAAACATTTCTCGCCAATTTTTATTATTCGTCTTCGTTTTGGTTAAGAAAACCTACTTTTCGTCTCTTCACAATAATCACCAAACAACAACTTCTCTTCCTCGGCCGGTTTTTCTGTCCAAACCCAGCATGGAACCAACTAAACTGAGTGCGGTTAGGACACTAGGTACAAGATTACTTTTTTGCGTTGGAAGCTGCATCCGGGGCGGCGTAAACAGGAGGCGCGTATTCTTCTTTGGCCCAGAGGCCGCGCCCGCCCGTTGTGCGTTAATGCGGACGGCTTTCAGGAACGGCGGCCGGCCGGGGGTCAGGGAGAGAAACTGTCGACCGAAATGAAGGGAACTTGAGACTTGAGAGAGTTGAGTACAGGAACTCTGGGACTGCCAGTTGCGATTGGGAGAGCAGTAGTAGTCTTGGTAGACTATGGCTTGGCTTGCTCGGTAGGCCTATTTAAAGACAAATTAACAATCAGTAATCGAGGATTGCGGTTTGCGTAAGTGCACTGCCAGCAAACCGCTTTGCACTGGAGCTTCTCTTTTGTCCTGGTCGCCATTCTGTGAACATGTTATGTTACTAACAACGTGTGCAATAAACCTTATTATAAGGCTAGGGGACCGATGGAGAGGGATGTGACAACATAACACAACAAAAAAGAACAGATTTCAGTAGTAAGGGGCGGTATGCTGGGGGGGGGGCAGTGACGTAATCTCCGATTACGTCATTGCCCCACCCAGTGATCTCAAGACGGACCTCTGACAGAGGTCTGTCTTAAGATGCCGCCTTACTACGTCACTGCCCCACACAGATTTTGGGTTTGTTTTTGGCGGGAAATTCAAATTGCCCCCCTCAGAATTTTGCCAGGAAAATTGTCAGATTTTAGCACACCCCGGCCAGATGACGTCTCTGCCTCTCCCAGCGATCTTAAGACACGACTTACTACGTCACTGAAAATTTCAAAATTACTTTTGCTCGGGTGGGTTTCGAACTTTGTACCTTTCACTTTAGAGTCGCACGCTCTACCATCTGAGCCACACTATCAGTTAGAGTTAAATGTCTAAAAGGTCTAGATATGTGTTGATGTTTGCCCCTCCAGCTCTGACACAAAGTTTTGGTTGGAAAGTTTGCCCCTCCAGCTCTGACACAGTTTTGGTTGGAAAGTTTGCCCCTCCAGCTCTGACACAGTTTTGGTTGGAAAGTTTGCCCCTCCAGCTCTGACACAAAGTTTTGGTTGGAAAGTTTGCACCCCCAGCTCTGACACAAAGTTTTGGCAGGAAAATTGCTCCTCCAGATTTTAACACTGCTATTGCGCCAGATTTCAACACTGCCCCCCTCAGAATTTGGGGCTTGATTTTGGTTGGGAAATTTGGTGTTTGTTTTGAAATTTCTGGCTGCAAAATCTGATTTGGGTTTTTTGTTGTGAAACTTGATTAGACGTTTTTGGTTGCGAAACTTAGTTGGGAAATTTGGTGGTTGAGAATTTGGTTGGGCATTTTTGTTTTGCGAAATATGGTTGGGAAATTTGGTAATTGAGAATGTAGTAAAGCAGTACTTACCAATTTCAGCTGACCCAACGAAATCACCGGTCGGTGAGACTGTGTATAAATTTCAGTTTCACAAATTCTCTGAGGTAAGTTTAAGAATTTTGTTTTTAGCAACTGTTTCACAAGATTATTTCGCCATCAGAATTTGGGTTTGTTTTCGGCGGGAAATTCAAATTTGAAAACAAAAATTAACAATTTCTAGAAAATATAAAATGTGAAAATAATTGTAAAAACAAATGTAATTAAAAATAAAACACGTTTAGAATCGGCGCCCAAATTTTTAAACAAAAATAAACAAAGAATTGTTAGAAAATAAATACAAAATGTGAAAATAATTAAAAAACAAATGTAATTAAAAATAAAACACGTTTAGAATCGGCGCCCAAACATCGAATCTGGCTGCCAATTCGTGAAAAACCCTCAGAGTTTCGAGATTCATATTCCCGACTGTAGGATTACAAAGATCTCACTAAGATCATCGATCTTCTCCGATCTGCACAAAGATTTAGCGATCTTCACTGAAGATTTGTCGCTCTTTGCTGGAGATTTCACCAGTATTGCGCTATTTCCCTATAGTTTGGGTACCTGTGTATATGGCTGGTGTATATATGGGCTATATACCACCAAAACATGACATATAGCACTACGATTTACCTAGATTTCACTATGATTTCGCAAGAGTGCATTAAGATTTCACAAGATTATACTAAGATTTACTGAGATCACACTGAGATTTCACAAAATCTCACCGCTATTGCACTATTTCCCTATATTTCATATAGTCGCATATGCAACTGCTGTATATATGGGCTACATAGCACCAACACATGTCTTATAGCACTAAGATTTCACTAAGATTTACTGAGATCACACTGAGATTTCACAAAATCTCACCACTATTGCACTATTTCCCTATATTTCAGACAGTCGCATATATGACTGGTGTATATATGGGCTACATAGCACCAACACATGACTTATAGCACTAAGATTTCGCAAGTTTGCATTAAGATTTCGCAAGATCGTACTAAGATTTACTGAGATCACACTTAGATTTGTTGAGATCACACTGAAATTTAATAAAATCTCACCGCTATTGCGCTATTTCCCTATAGTTTGGGCAGCTGTATATATCGTTGGTGTACATGTCGGCTGATATTGGACACAAACACCAAGATTACACTGAAATCACGTGGAGATTTGCCAAGATTTCCCTATGTTTTGGTCTGCCGTATATTATTCTGCTGTTACATGAAAAGCCGGGCCCTGGTCAGTATTTAAACCCAGCTTTTTGACAGATTGCTCATTGTATGTGTTTGTCTCGACAAGAATGGGTGACAGCAAACTCGATTTGACAGAGCTGTTTGGGGAAGAGGAGAAAGCTAAAGCGGCCCAAGACAAGGAGAAAATGCCCAACAAACGAAAACGTCAGCCAAAGTCCAACACTAAGAAACGGGTGAAAATCGAGAAAAGTAGCAATGAGGCAGCCGGCAAACCACTGGAGGAGGTGGAAGAAGACAGTGAGGAAGAAGCTAACTGCTGTTGTGTGGTCTACATTTACATATAATTAGCGAATAAAAGTTTTTTCACTTGTCGGCTTCTTGCTCAGATCGCGGCAGGATTTCCCAAGATTCCCCCGGGATTTCCCAAGGTCGCGCCAAGATTTCCCAAGATCGCGCTGGGATTTCCCAAGATCGCACCGGGATTTCCCAAGATCGCGCTGGGATTTCCCAAGATCGCACCGGGATCGCGCTATTTCTCTATATTTTCCACCAAAACGTTTACACAAATTGATACAAGGAAACAATTTATTCAATCATTTTTTGAACAAGCATTTAGCATACACGTCTCGCATTTTTGTGTTGACCGCGACACAGCTGTCACACAGCAGGAATTGCACGATCAGTTTTCCGTTCATCTTCTGTGCTGGCATGGTTCTGGAAAGTCTGAAACATGGTTCGCACATGTAGGCCGAGTAGGAAAGTAGTGGTTGCACTACCTTCAGCGTTTCCAGTGTGGTTGGTTTCGGCAGGTTGTCTCTGCGTGATTCTTCCGGGTGTTGCAGCTTGGCCAGAGGCGGTTGGTCCCAGTGGGTTTTTCTCGGCGGCTGTGGAGGTTGAGAGTGTGGAGCAGTGCGATTGGCCATCTCGCCGTGTTTTGGAGGGTTCGCCAGCAGAGCCTTCCGTTTGGCGATTCGCTTCTTCACCAGGTCCAATGGTGGTTTCCAGTGGCGGCGGTGCAGAATACCGCGCAAGTGGTTGATGAGGTTGCCGCGGGACTTGAAGGTTCGGTTGCACAATTTGCAGTAGCAGTTTTTGTAGTCCTCCATCGTCATTCCATCGCGATCCAAGAGCTGCTGCAGAGATAAACGAGCCGCCATCTCACACCAGTACACAGTGAACAATGAACAGAAGCTGAAAAAATCGGCTAAAAGTAACTTTCAGTGTCTTAAGACAAACTTTGTCTGCAGACAAACTCGCAGTGATGACGTCATCAAACTACAAATTCGCGCATGAGATAATCTTGAGTCAAACTCAAAACCCCGTTTTGCTATATAAAGTGAAATATTTTCGCTCACAGTCAGTCTGTTGTGTTGTCACTTTGCTGTGCGGGTGACACAGAAATGGATGCGTGTGTTTGTCCAACGTGCGGTGTTCAGCTGTCCACTGCATCAAACCGTCGCCGCCATGAAAAACTTCAACACGGAATGATTCCAGCTGATGAAGAGCTTGAAAGCCAGCAAGATGAGACTGATTCTGAGGAGTCCGAGTCCGATGAAGGTGACAAAAACTGGGTATTTTTGCTTCGAGAAACATTTGACAACATGAATCTGAAGAGCTTGGAAGGACTACTGAAAGAACCACTCTACAGCGAGTTCTTTGAACAGCTGAAAAACACGCTTCAGGAAAAACTGAAGTTTGCATCGTATTTCCAAGATGAAGATGAGGTGTACACCGCTATCCTGAGTACTTCGAACAACTACATGGAGAGAGATCTCGGTGAGGAGGAAGCGATCGAGAAAGCTTGGGATGAGCGCAAGTTTCTGGTGAAAAAGTCCCTTCATGGGAATGAAGATCTCATCGAACAAGCTTTTGCTGATGAAGATGAAGAGCAGCTTGATGAACAGCAAATTGACGAAGATGAAGATCAAACTGATGATTGATTTGGTGGCGATATTATTATTTATTTGGTAAAATTTGTTTTCTGCGATATCAAAATATAGAGAAATAGCGCGATCCCGGTGCGATCTTGGGAAATCCCAGCGCGATCTTGGGAAATCCCGGTGCGATCTTGGGAAATCCTGCCGCGATCTGAGCAAGAAGCCGACAAGTGAAAAAACTTTTATTCGTTAATTATATGTAAATGTAGACCACACAACAGCAGTTAGCTTCTTCCTCACTGTCTTCTTCCACCTCCTCCAGTGGTTTGCCGGCTGCCTCATTGCTACTTTTCTCGATTTTCACCCGTTTCTTAGTGTTGGACTTTGGCTGACGTTTTCGTTTGTTGGGCATTTTCTCCTTGTCTTGGACCGCTTTAGCTTTCTCCTCTTCCCCAAACAGCTCTGTCAAATCGAGTTTGCTGTCACCCATTCTTGTCGAGACAAACACATACAATGAGCAATCTGTCAAAAAGCTGGGTTTAAATACTGACCAGGGCCCGGCTTTTCATGTAACAGCAGAATAATATACGGCAGACCAAAACATAGGGAAATCTTGGCAAATCTCCACGTGATTTCAGTGTAATCTTGGTGTTTGTGTCCAATATCAGCCGACATGTACACCAACGATATATACAGCTGCCCAAACTATAGGGAAATAGCGCAATAGCGGTGAGATTTTATTAAATTTCAGTGTGATCTCAACAAATCTAAGTGTGATCTCAGTAAATCTTAGTACGATCTTGCGAAATCTTAATGCAAACTTGCGAAATCTTAGTGCTATAAGTCATGTGTTGGTGCTATGTAGCCCATATATACACCAGTCATATATGCGACTGTCTGAAATATAGGGAAATAGTGCAATAGTGGTGAGATTTTGTGAAATCTCAGTGTGATCTCAGTAAATCTTAGTGAAATCTTAGTGCTATAAGACATGTGTTGGGGCTATGTAGCCCATATATACAGCAGTTGCATATGCGACTGTCTGAAATATAGGGAAATAGTGCAATAGTGGTGAGATTTTGTGAAATCTCAGTGTGATCTCAGTAAATCTTAGTGAAATCTTAGTGCTATAAGACATGTGTTGGTGCTATGTAGCCCATATATACAGCAGTTGCATATGCGACTATATGAAATATAGGGAAATAGTGCAATAGCGGTGAGATTTTGTGAAATCTCAGTGTGATCTCAGTAAATCTTAGTATAATCTTGTGAAATCTTAATGCACTCTTGCGAAATCATAGTGAAATCTAGGTAAATCGTAGTGCTATATGTCATGTTTTGGTGGTATATAGCCCATATATACACCAGCCATATACACAGGTACCCAAACTATAGGGAAATAGCGCAATACTGGTGAAATCTCCAGCAAAGAGCGACAAATCTTCAGTGAAGATCGCTAAATCTTTGTGCAGATCGGAGAAGATCGATGATCTTAGTGAGATCTTTGTAATCCTACAGTCGGGAATATGAATCTCGAAACTCTGAGGGTTTTTCACGAATTGGCAGCCAGATTCGATGTTTGGGCGCCGATTCTAAACGTGTTTTATTTTTAATTACATTTGTTTTTTAATTATTTTCACATTTTGTATTTATTTTCTAACAATTCTTTGTTTATTTTTGTTTAAAAATTTGGGCGCCGATTCTAAACGTGTTTTATTTTTAATTACATTTGTTTTTACAATTATTTTCACATTTTATATTTTCTAGAAATTGTTAATTTTTGTTTTCAAATTTGAATTTCCCGCCGAAAACAAACCCAAATTCTGATGGCGAAATAATCTTGTGAAACAGTTGCTAAAAACAAAATTCTTAAACTTACCTCAGAGAATTTGTGAAACTGAAATTTATACACAGTCTCACCGACCGGTGATTTCGTTGGGTCAGCTGAAATTGGTAAGTACTGCTTTACTACATTCTCAATTACCAAATTTCCCAACCATATTTCGCAAAACAAAAATGCCCAACCAAATTCTCAACCACCAAATTTCCCAACTAAGTTTCGCAACCAAAAACGTCTAATCAAGTTTCACAACAAAAAACCCAAATCAGATTTTGCAGCCAGAAATTTCAAAACAAACACCAAATTTCTGAACCCACCCCAGATTTTGCAACAAAAAAATGTCCCAACCAAATTTCGCAACCAAAAACGCTCAACCAAATTCTCAACCACCAAATTTCCCAACCAAAATCAAGCCCCAAATTCTGAGGGGGGCAGTGTTGAAATCTGGCGCAATAGCAGTGTTAAAATCTGGAGGAGCAATTTTCCTGCCAAAACTTTGTGTCAGAGCTGGGGGTGCAAACTTTCCAACCAAAACTTTGTGTCAGAGCTGGAGGGGCAAACTTTCCAACCAAAACTGTGTCAGAGCTGGAGGGGCAAACTTTCCAACCAAAACTGTGTCAGAGCTGGAGGGGCAAACTTTCCAACCAAAACTTTGTGTCAGAGCTGGAGGGGCAAACATCAACACATATCTAGACCTTTTAGACATTTAACTCTAACTGATAGTGTGGCTCAGATGGTAGAGCGTGCGACTCTAAAGTGAACGGTACAAAGTTCGAAACCCACCCCAGCAAAAGTAATTTTGAAATTTTCAGTGACGTAGTAAGTCGTGTCTTAAGATCGCTGGGAGAGGCAGAGACGTCATCTGGCCGGGGTGTGCTAAAATCTGACAATTTTCCTGGCAAAATTCTGAGGGGGGCAATTTGAATTTCCCGCCAAAAACAAACCCAAAATCTGTGTGGGGCAGTGACGTAGTAAGGCGGCATCTCAAGACAGACCTCTGACAGAGGTCCGTCTTGAGATCACTGGGTGGGGCAATGACGTAATCGGAGATTACGTCACGTCACTGCCCCCCCCCCAGCATACCGCCCCTTACTACTGATTTCCCACTACCAAATTCGAATTGCTTGGTTCTTGCGGCTGGTTTGCCTAGATCTATACATCTTAGCGAAGTGCCCAACCCTCCTACAGTTGCGGCACTCCTGTCCCTTCGCTCTGCACGATCTGACGTTCTCTCTGTGACCATGTCTGCCACAGGCTGTGCAGACTTCTTCTGCGTTTGACTGCCCCCCTCCATGATCCGGAATTGCTCACAGGTATGGGGGCTATCAACTGTGCTCCTGGCCTCCTCTCTGCCCCGATCCGATCCGATGTGGTGAGGCCATACAAAGCCCTACGATCAGACCTGCTTGGTAAATTTCGCGAAAACTAGAAATCGTCATCTTAGACATTGTGCCCTTCTTTCACTGCCAAGCCACTCCTAGCCATGTTGTTGGGTGCCAGTCACTAAGAGAGTGCCTGGCGTGGTGACATCATGGTACTGTCAGCTCCCAATCGGTCGCCCAGTCATTCACACTAAACTGGTATATGTAGGCCTTATTGCTGGTTTCTCAGACAGCTCCTGACATCGTTCATCTTCTTTTCCTCCAACACAAGCATGCTTTGGGGAGCGGCTTTTGGTGCAACGGCAGATCCAGTCGGTTCCCATTTACCATTCGCTGTAACCAGCTTTCGGTGGTCTAGGTGGGGCTTTGTGCTGATGCCGACAACCACCTCTTTGCGGCAAGAAACTTGCCCCGCCGAGTGGAGGAGCGGACAGCGGCTTTGCGGCCTAAACCACTACACAACTGTGCCGGCCCTCTCTGCCCCTTCAGTCCTCTGCGCTGATTCCGGTCCCAGCTGGCTACTCCGATCTGTCCAGGTAGACCTATGGTAGACGTCAGTTTGGCAGCATCCTGGCGTGCCATGTTATCTTCCTGCGAGCTCAGTGAATCTGTCCAGATTGACGTCTCTATCATCGGCCAGCAACTTCTCCTTTGTTTCACGGCAGCTCATCCCCCTTGACCAACTGTATGGCCAGCAGGTATTCAGTCAGGTCTGCCTCTTGTGATCACACCATCGTTGACCAAGACGATGAAACCCAAAATAGGGTTCATTAACCCTAATTACAGTTTCAGAGTCCAAAATTTGGGTTATGGAATCCTATTTAAGGGTTCAGAAACCCAAATTATGGTTCCGGAACCCTATTTAGGGCTTTTGAAACCTAAATTAGGGTTCTGGAACTCTTTTAGGGTTTCAAAAACCCAAATCAGTGTTCCAAAAACCCTATTTAGGGCTTTTGAAACCCAAATTAGGGTTCCGGAACCCTGTTTAGGGTTTGAGATACCCAAATTATGGTTCCAGAACCTTATTTCGGGCTTCTGAAACCCTAATTGGGGTTCCGAAACCCTGTTTAGGGTCTCTCAAACCCAAATCAGCCTACATGGGCCGGAAAAATCCGGAGGGGGGGTAGGGGGTTGGACACATCGGGGGGGGGGGGTCCCCCGAAAAAAGGCAAAAAAACGCCTATGTATTTTCCTCCCTCTGGGAGGGGGGTGGGTGGCCGAGGGGGTGGTATGGCCGGCCGAGGGGGAGGGAGGGGTATACCCCCCTTACCCCCCGGCCCATGTATGCTAATCAGGGGTTCAGAAACCCTGTTTGCAGGTTTAGAAATCCAAACTAAGGTTTCAAAAAATCCCCCCAGAATCCGGCTGGGGGGAATTTTCTCCAAAAATCGGGCCTGGAATGGTTGGAAATGTAGCTGCCGGCTCCCTGTCACAGCATGTCCTGTGACTCGCCTCGATTCTCATTCTTCTTTGAACTTTGAACTTTATTTTTGTCGCGCAAGCATGAACATGTTAGTAACGAAATCACGCAGAAAGAGTGTTAGTGGGCAACAGGATGCACAATGTCTATCTAAGAAGAACGGTGCACCCTTTACTGAAACAAGAGGAAGCCAGAAAGATCAATTTTTTTAAGTTTCTCTGTAAAAAATCGTCAAATTTCTAGATTCTATAATATCATTGGGTAAAGAATTCCAAATTCGTATCACCCTTATCGAAAAAAAGTGCTTTCGGCAATCTAAATTTTTTCCCAAAGAAGGAAGAGAGAGTTTGAATGGCCTCGTGTAGTAAAAAGAAGAGGTCTTTGGAAGAAGTCATCAAAAGACAAATCAATCAAGTTATGGACTATTCTGTAAACTAATTGTAAATCAATTACGAGCCTGCGGTACTCAAGTGTTTCGAGAGTTAGCGCCTTAAGACGTTCTGAATAAGCGCCTTGCAAATGTGCAAAGCCTGGGAGCCGCAGTGTAAAAATCCGTTGTGGAACATTTGTGCAATGCAAGTTTAAGTTTGACCGAATTACACCAGGTGAAGATAGCTTCAATGGTATGTTGAAACTGAGACAAATCCGTTTGGTCTTTAGGCAAACCTAGATATATCTTACAATCATCAGCAAACATTTTGATTTGAACATTGAATTCAGCTACATGTATAGCTTGAGGCAAATCATTTATATAAATTAGAAAGAGTAGAGGACCAATGCAAGATCCCTGAGGGACCCCGGAAGTGACATCTACCATGGATGACAGAGTATGCTCAATTATTACCTGTTGTTGTCTCTGACTTAGAAACCCTCTAATCCAGTTTAACAAGTTCCCACAAATACCATACGCCTGAAGCGTAGCTAACATTATTCTGTGAATACAGGAATCGAAAGCCTTCGCAATATCCATATAAAATACCTCAACAAATTCGCCTTTATCTAAATGCCTTGTCCAGTCAGTTCTGTTGTGATGCAACTCAACGCGACTCTCCTCCTTGTCTTAACGCTATTGCGCCATAGGCTTAACGTTGTTAGGAAGCACACTCTCGCACTGGCAGTGGTGGTGGTGGTGGACTAAGTCCCGCGTTGTTTTTTATCCAAACTTGCGTCACCACTGTTCCATCTGCGTGCTGTCCGGTTTCTCTCTCATTGTTCTCTTGCCCTCATCCTACCCGAATGATCGCGATGCTGAGGCAACGAAGCAACAAGGCGTTTACTTTCAGTAAACCAAACACAACAGACAGACAGCAAGGCCGGTATGGATTATACAGATCCAAACTACATACTAGAGAAAGACCGACCACCATTCAGCCCAGGCGCAAGGGAGAGGAGTGAGTAAAGTTTACCTGCCACAGCGTTGAGCGCTCAGCCGTTCCAACCATTGTCTAGAAATTAGGCCAAGCCAACACCCCACTGTGCCAGGAAGGCACAGACAGTGCACAGATACCATCTTCTTTCGTTTACTTGTGCTTACTCGTTTGCTGTGTTACTAGTGTGTGTCTGGAGCGGGAGCGTCGTTCTTTGTTAGCTACGGTACACTACAGTTGGGCGCATTGTCGTGTCCAGAGACGGCGGCAGACAAGGCAGTTCAGCGTTTTGCGTGGCGGCGGCCATCGTTTTCTTCGACGCAAGACCGTGATATCTTCTTCTTGTTTGTTGTGTTGTGAGTGTATGTACCTCAGCTGCCGCTCCAGCAGTGCCTGTTCGTGACGTGCCGTGTGCTCATAAAACTTACTAGAAGCCGCCGCACCGTTCACCGACTTGCTGCGTTAGGCGTAAGACAGTTTATTTACATTTTTGCTCGCGCATACAACCCCGGCAATTGGCCGGCACTTTTGTCTTCGTGACGAGGATTCCTGTGTCGAGGCCCGATCGGCGCCGGAATAGGCTCTGGGAGCGTTGTCGTCTAGTTTGCTCGCCCTCCTGCGTAGGGACTCGCGGCACTAGCCGACCTTTCTTTCTTCTTCTCCGCCGTGTCGATTACCGGCGTGTCTGTAAACATTGTGTATTACTTTTATGCACAGCAGCCGTGCTAAACGCCCGGCAACACCTACGACTAACTACACCTGCTGCCCAGTTATTACCTGGCTATTTCTCGCAGTTCACTGCTCCGCCGGCCGTTATTATTAACGCCCGGCCTCTCAACTTTACCTTTGCCTGGCTGACTTATCGCCCGGCCAATCAACTTGTCTCCACTGTTTCGCCGTCTCCGACTGTCGCGTGTCTGCTAATTTGGGCGCAGTGCAATTGGAGGTTCCGAACCGAAATGCCGAATCGCAAGAAAAGTCAGGGTGGCAAGCAACAACCCAAATGTAGCAAAACCTCTCAGCAAGTTACCAAC